>JZKD02S1256919.1:0-46421 GCA_000966675.3 Picea glauca
GGACGTCATGGTGTTGGTTTCGTCGGATTCCGAGCACTTTCATTTTTGAGCATTTTTCATGCCCTGATAGGCTCTTGGATCCGATTTCGGATCAGGCCTTAGGCTCTAATGGAAAATTTTAGGTATAATGGGCCAAGAACAAGGTCTAAAACTAACACATGGGCCATCTATATGGAATTTATGGTGTGCACGTAGGATATAGGTGACATTAGAAGGTTTTACACACAACATGTGAGTCTTGGGGCCTTTAGTATGGTAGAGGGATGAAAATGATGGATTTGGGCCCAAATGAAGCTCATATTGCTCAAATGCCATGAAGAAGGCCTCAAATAATCAAATTTGAATATTTGGTCTATGAGTGGGATATGGGTGTTAATGAAATGGAAACCATTACAAGTATTTGCACACCATGGATAGGTATCGAATCATTTTGCATGGTTAAGGGAGGAAATAAACTACCTTAAGTCCAAAATGATTCTTCTAGGCCTCATGAGCCATGAACAAGGCTTAGAACCACCATGCATGCCCTTTGTATATAATCTACTACCTACAATTAATATATGGGCACTGCTAAGAGGTTTTGTACACTAGGGATGGGTCTCGGATCCTTGAGCTTGGTGGGGGAAGGAAAATAAGGGTTTTATGTCCTAAATTAAGCTTCAAGTGCTCAAGGGAGCCATGAATATGATCTCTAGCCACCACTCAATCCCTCTATAAGAGATATTTGGCCTCTAAGTGGCATATGAGTGCCACTAGGATATTTTGCACACCAAGGATTGTTCTAGTGACCTTGACCATGGTCAATGGAGGAAATCATGGACCTTATTCCGGAAATAAATTGTATAGGGCTCATGACCCATGAACAAGGCTTAAAACCACCACATGATCTCTCTATAAGGAATATAAGGCCTATGAGTGGGATATGGTTGCCATTAGTACGTTTTGCACACCATGGATGCTTGTTCAGACCTTGACCATGGTTCAAGTAGGAAACAAATAGTCTTAGGTCATAAATGAATATTTTATTGCTCAAGGCCCTTAAACAAGGCCTCACATCATCACATAGACCATCTATAGGGAATTTTTGGCCTCTAAATGGGATACGTACACCTAAGATATTTTTATCACTTTGGATGGTATCATGGCCTTAACCATGGTTGAAAGAAGAAAGTCTTTTCAATGGCCTTAGGCCCAAAATGAAGCTTCTAAGGCTCATGGATCATGAAAAAGGCCTCAAATGTGCACACATACTATCTAGAGTGGATCTTTCACATGAGAGTGGGATATGTGCACTGAAAGGATCATGTTTTTGTTGGGATATTTAGACACTTAGGAGTTAGTTAAGATCAACATGGTCTAATATGTCTTTAGTCAAAAGTGTGTCTATTTAGTATGCATTTGTAGTTATGTAATCTAATGGCCATGATATGTTCTAGACATAGAATGATTCAATGGTTCATATTCTCCTCGATATTAATGACTTTATTGATTTGTGGCTTAACACCTAATTGATCCATGATCTTTGCTTAAAGAACATGGAGGGTCATTTGATGAAAATTGATTGTGTGAAACTCTTATGTATATTTTTTTCTTTTTCATTAACATATTGCCTCAAATCGCCATGTTGGCTCAAGATGTGGTTTATTTCCCTCTTTGAGGGTTTTAACCACGTAAAACTACTAGTGCATTGATCTTTGATCTGGTTTTGTGAGTGGTTGTTTAATGTGTTTTTCCTATGTGGAAATACACTATTTTTTCGAACATGGTATGAGAGCCTACATGAAGAATCACTCTCATTGTTGATTGAGATCATCAACATGTGTCACTGTGTGCATCAAAATATTTATGGGTTTTGCTACTTTTCTACATTTTTTGGATAAGCATGTTATTCCATTACATCTAGAGCACTACTTTAAGCCTGAAACACTTTTCATTTCACCTGAAAAATTTTATGTTTTCCCAAGACACAACCATTTTTTGTTAGATTTGGAGGTATAAAGTTTCATTATGCATTAAAAAAATTTGTGTTAATATTTCATTTTTTTCTATTTATCTTCTTGGTTTGCTACTCTTTGTCGCATGCTCTGTGAGGAAAGTGTTTTCTTTTCTATGTATAGTGTTTTCTCTGTGAGCTCCATGAATAAAAAATAGAGACAAAACTTGTATTTTCTAGGCAATTTAACTAAGATATAATCCCATTATTATTAAGTTCCAATCTTATTTTCTTTGAAAATTTCACTTTTTTTTATGTGCATGGTTCTGTTGGAATTTTTTGCAGGAAAAAACAAGGGGTTATAGGGTAAGCATGCTCTTGGAGGCATAAAAAAGACTCTCATCTTTAATAACATTTGACATATATTTCGCATTAGTTCACTTGGTTGAAAGTTACTTTATTAAATAAGAAGTATTGAGTTCAAGTCCTTATTTTCACTATAAAGTAGTTTTATTGTTGTTTTCAAAGTTATTTTTTGCATACAACTTTAATTTATAAATTAGTTTCATTGTAAAAGTGAGTCTAACTTATTTTATAAAAATAAGCAACTTGTTTTATAAAAATAAGTAACTTGTTTTATAAAAATAAGTAACTTATTTTTAAAAATGAGCTTATACACAAAGTTTAAAAAGGAATCGAATTGTTTTTTTCTTAGCAACCTCGTTCTATTTTTGTATCTACTATTCACTCCATCAGAGAGGTTCCAATGGATTCTTACACTCCACCCTCTCTTGACTATTTTTTTTATTCTTTGATAAGAGAGCAAGATAAGATCTCACATCTTCGAGTGATCAACATTGCATGTACATATAACAAAGCCTTAGTGGTTGTTGGATGCAGGCCGAGTCAGGAAGAAAGACTATTTTTGGAGGAGAAGCATGCAAGGAGGAAAGGACAACTCGAAGGAAAAGAAACATGTGTAAGAGAAGAAGGCGAGGCGCGCATGCAAGGAAGATGTAATGATGCTAGGGTTAGGGTTTTTGTAATATATGGTAATGGTTGCCGAGCCAATGATATAAATAAGTAGTACTTAGAGGAAGGCAGAGGGAGGGACAAAGACATAGACACACACAGAGGGAGAGAGAATTGTAAGAGATGGTGAGCTAGGGAAGTAGTGAGCGAATCGATCCCAAGGGTTAGATCGCAGGCTAAGGAGACTGGTATGATCTAGTCAGCCTCATAGGGATTGAGGAGAATGTGGAAAAGAGTGGGACCTAAGATTGTAAACATGCACGACATGATATATTTTTGAACCATAATAAAATCTTGAGAGACAGATCTTTGTAGATGTAGCCCAGGAAGGGTTGAACCACGATAACACCTATGTTATGTGAATGAGTGTGTCTGTCTTTATTGTTCATTAATTGTTGAATGTTAGATGAATGAATTAACTAGTTAGATCTGGTATTCCACATGCAAGAATAGAATGACTTCTATAAGTAGATGTTAGACCAAATGAATAAAGATTACAGAGTACAACCATAGATCTCCACTTATCCCAAGGTTGCAAACACCTGAGTATTGCATCCACCCATAGAGCTATCTTGGGTGAGACTGTGTGGTACACTCTGTGTGTTGCGTTGCCTTCTGGTCTACCAAAGGGGACGATAGTTTTAAAGGGATTTTGTTGGGAGATTATTAAATCTGAACCAGGGTCAATCTATGACAGTATGATAGAATCAGAATAACCCATAAGGAATCCTAAGGAATACCAAGACCAATACGAGAGGGAAATCCAACAAATTGTTTTGGTGTCAATTGGTTGGAATAAAATGGGATTGAGTATGTGATATTTGCGGAATACACATCAAAGGAATGTTGGACCGAATAACAAGACATTAAGAGAATGAGAATCTAAAAGGGAATTTTGAGAACATGGAATCCAATGAAGGCAAAGATAGAGAGATGGCTGAAGACAAATGAGCTAGAGTTTGCGTAGAAAGATAACATAAATTCGAAGTTGACATCGCGCAAATATCTGGACAAGTACGTATTCAGTGACTTCCATGAAGTGTTTTTTTGTGATTTCCCGCATGTATTGCAGGAGTGGATAAAAAGATTGAAAGACAACAATCCTACAAATCAGATTAGACAACTAGAGTGGAAGCTTGAAGAGATAGTGTAGTTACAACAAGTTGATAATAAGTTAAGCGTGCAGTAGATTTTTGCAGGATTTATCACAAAATTTGCAGTAGATACAACAAACTCTTACAGCGCAGTTGAAAAAGAGTTTTTGAAGGGACCTCGAGATAGGTACATCAGATCGTTATATACTTCCCCTAAGATATTACTATATAAAAAAGGGGTAATGAAAATGGAGTCAGACAACTAAACTTCCCTGTGTGCATGGGGGAAGGGGGGAAGCGCTGACAGGAGAAAGAGAAATGGAAGGAAAAGTGGATAAAGTAAAGAAGGAGGAAGCCTTGGAACCAATTATGATCGATGAATATTAGATCAAGTGGATCATGGAAACACCCGAAAAGATGTGCAGTGGAGTACCCTACCAATATAAGGTGAACACCAAGAATAGAGTCGTAGCCGCGAGGGAAGGCTTGGCAAGTAATGAAGAGGAGGTAGAGGATCTTCGGGATGTGGAGTAGATTGAGGAAATCCTACGCATGACATATGAGAGGAAGACGAGAGGTCCAAGAGAGGAAATAGAAGGTAGCACTCCTATCTATATCAGTGTCAGTGTGGAACCCATAAACCCATGTGCGACTAATACACCAAGAAGAACACCACCATTTAGACAACCAAATTTTGGGAGAAGTAAGACAACATGAAGTACATATACACAAGGAACAACAACTGGGGGATCCAGTTTAGGAAGCATTATTCAAGTATCTACACCGTACAGAGATAGTAGTTCAACATTCAGGATGGCAGGACATGATCCCACCATTAGGTTACCATAATTCAAAGGAGAGGTGTCGGAGGATCCAAAGAAGCACTTGTTTATCTATGAAAAGATATGGGAAGCTAAAAAAATCACAGACGAGGACACTAAACTTTCACATTTATCTATCACGCTAAGAGACCAAGCACTGGATTGGTACATGAGTTTAGATGTGAACAGTCTGCCAGGGACAACCAGAACAATTGGAGATATCAAGAAGTTGTTGATAAATGAGTTCCATAAGCCTTGATTAGAGAGCAAGATGAGATATTGCATCTTGGAGTGATCAAAATTGCATGTACATATAACAAAGCCTTAGTGGCCCAACAAAAGGATAAATCCAAGCATCCAAAGAAGAAACATCCTTGCAACAACTACCAAAATAAGGGTCTCAAACGCTCTCAATTGAGTTCTACTCCCAATGGTGACAAGGGACCAAAATAAAAAAAAAATAAGAAGAATAAAAAATATTGCAAATTGTGTGGGCGATGTTATCACATGGAATTGATTGAGTCGATTCAGTGTTAGGTTTTTTATTTTTATCATTAGTGTTGTTTATTTTTTACTTTTGTCCTCTTCCTTATAGTCTTCTTAGGTTTTAGCACAAATAAAATTAGTGTTGATGTTGTCCCATTACCCTTAGGTTATATCTTTATCTTTATGATAAGATTAGACAAACCATTATCCTTATGCCTCCACCACCACCCTGACATGTCACCACTTTGAAGATGTACTAAAGCCCATCCACTTTGTCCCTTTACCTATTAGAAGGTCAAATCGGGTTATTTTTTTATGTTTCCATCTCATCAGAAAGTTCACAACGCATCTCAAGTACACTTTGGTTTCATCATCATAATTTCACTCATAATGCCTTGTCATCCGATCTCCTTGTTTTAAGCACTTCTATTTTTAAAGAAATAACCTAGGATTTCATCATTAAAGTTTTTCTAACTGTTTTCCAAGATTTCAAATTACTCCTAGCTCGATGCTGCAAAAACTGGTGCTTTCAGATAAGCGCTACGGAAATTGTTGTGAACTAGCTGGCGAAAGTGAGTTGGAGGTTAGACTAGCTGCAGATGGATTCGTTCAAGCTCAATCATATCAGTTTTCAAGTCTTCGCCTCTAGGTACTCCATGAGCATTTTTATCTCTGTTGAAGAACAATAAAAGGTCGTGCTTATCATTTCTTCTCCTAAGCATTGCGAACTGGTGATCCATGCTGGCAACTATTTTACTTACCCTTGTTATCATGATTCTCATCCAATTTCATAGCTCTCAGCCTCTTTTTACCATAATTTAAACAAACCTTGTTGTCATGCCACCTTACCTATCCCATATCTAGCCATTTCTACTTACTGCAAACTCTGTTGCAAATCCCTTGTTTTGGCCCTGCAAACTCTGTGCAACAACTTAGCACTGTTATTCACCTACCTCAGAACCTGTACCAACTTGTTTCCATCAAGATCGCCATTATAATTCAAGTCTATCTATTTTGAAAATTTAAAAAGGACTTTTGTTGGTAAAGTTATAATGAATTTTGTAAAAATGATGGTGAAGTATTGAACAAAATATTTTTGTAGCAAGCTTTCTCCTTGTATCTCCATTTTCCTGTGTAGTCTTCTTTCATTTCCTGACTATCAACTTCCCTTTCATAAGCCTGGAGGTCAAATAGGATGAAGAACTCTAAATACTTAGATAGAACCAACCTTTGAAAGAAATTATCCATCAAAACCCTAAATCATTTGTTTTTTTGTTTTTCCTATTGCATCACCCAAATTGTTGGTTTAGCTTTCTTCCTATGACATCAATGGATACTCCGCAACAAAATAAGGATCATAAGGGAGGGGGAATTGTGAGGATTGAGCCCTATGACATGTAGTTGTTTGCTACTGAACCTTTGATCAGGGAGGTCTTCCAAAGAGTGGGATGTTTAAATTTCTATCAAAAGATGTAGAGGGGGAACCTGAGGTAGCTAGAGAGTTTTCTTTGAATTTTGATGGAACTAAAAATAAAGTTGGGACTCTTGAAATTGAAGCGATTTCATGTTTGAACCATTACTATATGAAATAATTAAGCGATTTCATGTTTGAACCATTACTATATGAACAATCACACAATAGAGATATTGTGTGAACCATATCTCATGTTTGAACCATTACTATATGAAATAATTAAGCGATTTCATGGTCCACAACGTGCCCTAGATGTCTTAACGATGAACATTTTCTTTCTCTCATGAGAAGGACAAGTTCTAGATGTTGAGCCATTACTATATGAAATAATTAAGCGATTTCATGTTTGAACCATTACTATATGAAACAATGAGTACCATTACTATATGAGAAATACTGAGTCTAATAAAAAAAATTATGTTATTTGATAAGTATAGCGTAATTCATAATTAGGATATCTCAGGTGTGAACTATTACTATGATTACTATGAAACAATGAGTGTAATAAAAAATATGTTATTTGATAAGTATTTTTATATGAAACAATGAGTGTAATAAAAATTATGTTATTTGATAAGTATAAAGTAAGAAACAATGAGTCTAATAAAAATTATGTTATTTGATATTTATAAAGTAATTCATAATTAGGTTATTTCATGTTTGAATCATTACTATACGAATTAATGAATCTAATAAAAATAATGTTATTTGATAAATATAAAGTAATTCATAATTTGGCTATTTCATATTTGAATCATTACTATATGAAATAATAAGTTTAATAAAAATAATGTATGAAATAATGAGTATAATAAAAATGATGTATAAAATAATGAGTCTAATTAAAAAATTATGTTATTTGATAAGTATATGAAACAATAAGTCTAATAAAAATTATGTATGAAACAATGAGTTTAATAAAAATTATGTTATTTGATAAATATAAAATAATTCATAATTATGAATGATTATATAATAGATTTATTTCATAATTAAATGGTTTTAAAATTAACAATTTTAATTATAAATTTTAATTGCATAAATTTTTAAGAGTGTGTAAAAAGAATTAAATAAAAACTTTGTTTATTATATTTCACAACATTTTTATAAATTAGTATGTTAAATATGATGAAGTATAATAAATATAGGTTTTGTTTTAAACCTAAATTAAATAAAAACTTTATTTATTATACTTCACAACATTTTTATAAATTAGTATATGTTAAATGTGATGAAGAAGTATAATAAATAAATGTTTTGTTTTAAACTTAAATTAAATAAAAACTTTGTTTATTATGCTTCACAACATTTTTATAAATTAGTATGTTAAATGTGATAACATAAATTTGATATTAGATTTAAAAGTAATAATAATAATAATAATATATTTTTAACGCCCAGGGATTTGACTAGTAAAGTCTACGAAGGTATACATACCCTATCCCCTTCTAGATTTGAATCTGTGACCTCTTAAGAGGAAACACATGTTCTTAACCGTTAGGCCCACTCAGGCTGTAGTATATTTTATCAAAAAAAAATAGATGGATTGTTGAAAAAAATAAATAGCTTAATGCACACATGTTTATTTTCATTGTATTACAAGACTTAACAATGTTGATTCTAAATTCCAATTTAGACTTACATGTATTTTCTTTTCTCTCAAAACCGTGTGAATATATTAGATTTATTTTTTGAAATACAATATTTTACATCTGTGAAAAAAATACACAAATTAGTGAACACAAATTTCTCAATATTCTATGACATAATTTAACTATTTTAATTCTTGAATTTAAAAGTTATAGACAATAAAAAACAACAACCTTGACACGAACAAGTTATGCATTATTATTATTAAGATATTTTTGTTTATGCAAATCCATATATTTTCCATGGAAATGGGGTGAGAATTGTATAGTGGTTGACTTGTGTGGGCTATAAAACTAACTTGTGCACCCTCTTATCAGGATTTGATGATCAACATATTGTCTTTCTTTTAATCATTATTAAAAAAATGAATGTGTCATTTTGTTGACATAACAGTACAACACAACCCATAAGGAATGCCACAATTGTGACACACCCCAGCCTCACACAGGCCAGGGACGAGCCTCTCCTCAGACGCTTTGCTTAGCTTTGAAACAGTCTTTGTAACATTCCCATCCGTCAACAGGCCATGCCATGCTACTACTAAACACTCTTTCATGCTCATATACCAATTTGTAACATCCCCGACCATTCATGTTAGGCCACGCTACATCGGAGAACACATCCATTCTCTGTGCGGAATGTATTGTAACATACTTAGCATCCTAACTAAGTTATGTCACATATAATTTTCTAACTGCGTGCAATTAAAACATATGCACACTTAGAACTCTTGCGAAAGCTTAATATATATAACGTGAACAGACAAATACGCTATGTAAATGCATGAATTCACACTGAAATAGTAGTAAACATATACATGCAACATATACATGCAATACCGATAAGCATACAAACAACTATAATCACGCATAGGATAAACTCATAAAAATAACACGTGAATAAATATGCAACATGTAAATTAATCACACAATTGACACTTATCTTTGTGAGAATATCGCCAACTACATGCAGACCTTCCACGAACCTCCCAGCCTTAGACCACACTGTTCATCACTCTCAACAGTGAGTCACCCCCGAGCTGGGACTAAACTCCACCTAGGTAAAGGGGTTCCTAACCAAGCTAAAGCCTCATGAACAACAGGAAAGACTTTGTCTCAGGTGCTCACTCTACTAACAGTCTACAGTCCCTCATTCCCCACATCCCTGTCCCACCCAAGGAAGTGTGCCCCTTCTCTTCTCAATAGTCTCTTGGTTGCCCCACTTCCCTTCCAAGGCTTCAACAATGGGCTAGATAGGAAGTCTCAGAGCCCTATAGTTGTAGTTCAACACCTTTAGGAAATCAATCTCCAACAATTCTCTCACCCAAATAATTTCTCACAGGCCTGACAACCCGCCTCTTCAATATCCCATGGGCTTGACAACCCGCTTCTTCAATCCCGCTCCCAAGATAACAGTTACCCAACAAAAAGCTCTGGGTACGGATTCAGGTAAAGTCATGAAGATACTATGGATCGTTCAATGGTTGCCAATATTCATGGATGATTGACTGTGTATCTCAGTGATGGATGAATCAGGGAAAGATGATGGTCAAAATGATGGGGAATTTACGAAAACGAGCTAAGTCCCAACAACAAGTATGCATGTCCCCAACTTGACACTTGTCATGTTGGGAGCTACTTTGGCCCACTTGTCTGCAACTTTAAAACTTAGGATAAAATAATTATCCATACTTTATGATTTAAGAAATATTAATATAATATTCCTTAACTTAGCCCCTTCCCTTTCCCTAAATAGTGGAGTTTAGTCCCACATCTCTTTTATCGTGGTCGGTTTGCATGCAACGATTTATCTTATATTAAATATGAGATATGTACAAAAATAGGCACACTGGCCTTTAACATCTAGGCTCTCCGACCTAATCAAAACATAAGCATCCTAGCTTATAATACTGGCTCACCAGCCTATAAAACATATCAGATACACAAGGCTCCATGGCCTATACATCGTGTGCACTTAAGATGCTGCGTGCGATATCTAGGAATGTGCACACTTCCTCATTTTACTGCGCAGTACCTGCACACGCTACACCATGGAATGTGCATACCAAAATGATATCAAATTAGCTCACTAGCTTATGTACGTTTATATTTACATTTGCAATTAGGTTCAGCCTTAGGGATATTACAATCCCCTCCCCTTATTTATGCACTGTCCTAAAAAAGATGTGGGTATTATGCCCACATTGCATCCTCATGATCCCAAGTAGCGTCCTCAGGACCGTACCAGGTCCATTGGACCTTTACAAGCCCTATGGCTCGATTCCAGAGTTGTTTGATTTTCTGGTCCAGAATGCGCACCGGGCGCACTTGAAAAGCACCTTCTTGCTCCACTTGAATCACATTCCAATCAATAACATGATTAGCATTAGGTATATATTTCTTTAGCAAGGATACATGAACAAACATAGATGCAGGCAATGCAATCATATAAGCTACTGGACCAATCCTCTCTAGGATTTCAAACGGCCCACAATAGCGAGTTGCCAACTTTGAACAATTTCCCAACTTCAGGGAACTTATGTTGGCTTTCAATTTCAAGAATACATGGTCACCCACTTTAAATTCCCTGTGAGTTCTTCCCTTATCAGCATATCTATTCTGCCTATCTTGGGCAGCCCTTAAATTTTGTTTTATTTTCAACATTTTCTCTTCCATTTCCCTAAGCAATTCTGGCCCAAACACTATTCTATCTGTTGGGTTATCTCAACTTACCAGTGTGTTGCACTTTATTTCATAAAGTGCCTCAAATGGGCTCATCTTTAGAGATGCTTGGTACCCATTGTTATAAGTGAACTCTACCAAGTGTAGGTAGTCTTCCCATTTTGATGGTTTATCCATCACATACATCCTTAACATATCCTCAATCACTTGATTCACCCTCTTTGTTTGTCCATCTGTTTCTGGATGATAAGTTGTACTAAAATTCAAATTTGTTCCAAATCCATTAAATAATCCCTTCCGAAATTTTGAGGTAAATTTTGGATCTCTGTCAAATACAATTGTCTTGGGTATGCCATGTAACCTAGCAATTTCCCTCATATAAGCATCAACAATCTTCATTGCCTTGTGAGTGAGCTTAACCGAAATAAAATGGGCAGCTTTAGTAAGCTTATCCACCACTACCATGATAGAATCATGTTGCTTGTTCGTTCTGGGCAGTTTGTTAATGAAATCTATGGTTACTACTTCCCATTTCCACTCAGGAATGGGTAATGGATGTAGCAAACCATTTGGTTGTCTATGCTCAACCTTTACTTTTTGACATTCTAAACATCTGGCAATAAAATTAGCAACCTCTTTATTCATGCCTAGCCTATAATATTGGCTCTTGATAGCTGCAATAGTTTTCTGATATCCTGGGTGCCCAACATAAGGCACATTATTCATTTCTATCAATATCATATTTTTCAATTCCTGGTAATTTGGTACATAAAATCTGCCCCTGTATATGAGAATTTCATCCTCATCTAGCTTGTATTCTTCAATTTTCTGCTGCAAATTACCTTGTTGTAATTTTGCCACTAATTCCTTGTATTGTAAATCTGATTTGGCAGTCTCTATAATTATGTGTTTCAAATCTGATTGATATATGCTAATGGTTGTAGCATGCATTTCATGCACTCTTCTACTGAGTGCATCAGCTACTTTGTTCTCTTTCCCCTTGATATGCTTTATATCGAATTCGTATTCGCTTAGAAATTCTAACCATATTCTTTGCCTAGCATTTAAAGTTGGCTGATCAAACAAATATTTCAGACCATTGTGGTCTGTCCTCATCTCAAACCTTTTACCCATGAGGTAGTGTCTCCATTTCCTCAAGGAATGTACTATGGTTGCCAACTCCAAATCATGAGTGACATAGTTTCTTTCATGCTCCTTCAACTTCCTGGACTCATAACATATAATGAACCCATTTTGACTGAGGACTCCACCAAGTCCCTCTTTACATGCATCTGTTCATACCATGAAGTCTTCATTTGGGTCTGTTATCCTTAATATTGGAGCATCTGTTAATAATTGTTTCAAGTGTTGGAAACTCTTTTCACAATCCAATGTCCACTAAAACTTCACACCCTTTCTTTGTAATGAAGCAATTGGGTGTGCAATCTTTGAAAATCCTTCTATAATTCTCCTATAGTATCCTGCAAGGCCCATGAATGATCTCACCTCTATCACATTCTTTGGCACTGGCCATTCTCTAATGGCTTCTATATTTTTAGGGTCCACTGCTATCCCATCCTTTGAAATGATGTGCCCCAAATAGTGAATTTGCTTCTGTTAAAATGAGCACTTTCTTAATTTGGAATACAATTGATGCTCCCTTAATACTTGCAAAACCATCCTCAAATGATGTTCATGCTCTTCTTTTGACTTGGAATATATGAGAATGTCATCCAAAAAGACAATGACAAACTTGTCTAAATATTCTTGGAAAACACCATTCATTAAGCACATGAAAACAACTGGTGCATTGCCAACCCAAATGGCACCACTGTGAAATCATAATGACCATACCTTGTCCTAAAAGCGGTCTTGTTGATATCTTCCTCTTTAATCCTTACCTAATGTTATCCTGACCTGAGATCTATCTTTGAAAATATCTTTGCATCCTTCAATTGATCAAAAAGATCATCAATCCTTGGCAGAGAATACTTGTTCTTAACAGTCACTTTATTCAATTGTCTGAAATCAATGCACAATATTGATGTTCCATCTTTCTTCTTTACAAACAAGACTGGGGCACCCCAAAGTGACACACTTGGGCATATATAGCCCTTCTTCAGAAGATCTTCAAGTTGCATTTGCAACTCCTTCAGCTCTGGTGTACTCATTCTATAAGGAGTCTTTGACATTGGAGCTGCTCCAGGAATTAGATTTATAGAGAAATCAATGTCCCTCCTTGGTGGTAGTCCTGGTACCTCCTTGAACACATCTTCAAAATCTTCCAGGACTGCATAATATTCCAAATTTGGCACCTTATCTATAGGTGTCTCTGCCAAATGAGCTGCAAATATTTGACACCCTTTTCTATAACATTTCTTCAACTGCAATGCTGAAATCTCTTTGATTACTACTACCCTAGGAACTCCCCACACTTTCCTTAGTTTCCCTTCCTCATCCAAGCAAGTAAATGCTTTGTTATGGCAGTCTAGGATGGCATGTTGTTGGTCCAACCAATCCATCCCAATTAGATAGTCATAGGAACCTAAAGTCAAGATGTTCAAATTTGTCTGGGTGTTCATTCCATTCATGTCAATAAGACATGACTTAACCATATCATTAAATTTTCTTTCGGCCCCTGTAGCCAACTACACAAACCAAGATTTCCCATGCTTGCTTCTTGGAAAATGCAAACTCTCCACCACCTTAGGATCTATATAACTATGACTAGCTCCTGAATCAATTAAAATAGCAATGGTTTGGTTGTTGATCAGACCTTCCACTTCAATCATATGTGACTGATATTCTGCTTGCTTGTTGTCCAGGGCTGCATAGATCATGGGTATCTTTTTGCCCATGTTCTCCACTGTTTCAACTTGTTGTACATTATGAAGAGTCCTCCCTTTTTCACCTCTGTGAGGACAATATTTGAACATGTGATCCCCTTTACAACCCCAACATTGAATAGGTAGTTGCCTTAGTCTTTGACTTCCCGTGTCCATCGTTCTGGGTTCCTTAGCAGTTTGTTCTCCCTGTGGACTATTTTTGAAGAATGGTGGCTTAGACCCCTTCTTCATTTTATCCATCTTGAATTTCTTTTTGTCTTCCCAATATTTTTGGAATGTTGGCCTTTATTTTTGTTGATCATATAGGCATTTAGCTTGCCTTATGGTCTCCTCCAATGTATTGGGATCATCATATTGTATTTTGTCACTGATGAATGATGGCATTCCACTCAAATACTTTTTAATTTTGGTTGTCTCATCCTTGATGAAAGAGACAGTTCTAGAAACCTTCTCTCATATTCCTCAATTGCCATACTCCCAAACTTGAGTTCAAAGAACTCTTTCATTTTCTTGTCATAGTATCTCTTAGTCAAGTATTTCTTCTCAAAATACTTCTTGAATCTTCTCCAAGTAACATTTTTCTCTTTGTTGCGTTGCACCTGCACAAGCTGATCCCACCACATGGATGCTTTTTCTTTGAGTTGATAGATGGAAATTATACCCTCTTCGTGAGAGGAATAATTATGCAATTGAAAATACTTTTTCATGCCTAGCAGCCATGTCTCTACATCTTCATACATCTTCATCCTTCTTGTTCTCATCATCAAATGTAGGAGGTTTAATTTTGTTCATTTCTCCTCGCAGTTCATCCAACCCAAACCTCTCATACTTTCTAACAGGGGATGGACTTGAGCTATTGTGTGATCTCTTATTGGAATTCCTCCGGGAGTGGTGGTGATTCCTGCTAACACTTCTTGTTTTTTTTTTCTCATCATGAGACTTGTGACTTCCCGATTTGCTCGAGCCACTCTCCTTATCCAATTTCTTTTCTATTTTTTTCAAGATCTCCAATAACTTCATGTTGAAGTCATCCTACTGCTCCTTGGCTCTCATAATCCTTTCATTATCAGCTTTATGGCTTTGAACATCCTTCTATAAATTTTTAATGGTCTCTGCCATATTTATGTTTTCATCCCTTTATTCACCATGTCCATTGGAGTTTGTTCCTTCCATGCTCAAATGGACATCCATCCTTATGACTTCATCTTGTTGACTATAATTCCCCTGTGCCTCTTCCATTCCTATGGACTTTGCACTAGTCTTGATCTGATCTAGTTGTTGTTAACTCTGCAAAATGTGCAGCCAAAAAAACTTATCAGACTAATTGCTTCAACAATTTGATGAAAATATATGAACCATTTTGGTTCAATAATTTATCAGAATCCTTTCTTCTGATTTCCTCAAACATTGAATTACCAAATCAATTTTCTGGGTGGATACTGATATTCCACTATCCGAGACATTTCCAACGCCTACTCACATGCTCAATTTCGAGTCTTGAGCGGAAAGTTATGGCTTCATGGAGCTAGTCGGGGTCTTATAATTTACCCTTCACTGTTTCTATTGTTCTTTACCCTTCAAACAAATTCACGCGCACAAGTTTCAATCTGTGCTCCCGTATTTTCCATGTGCTGCAACATCACAGTTAAATCGTGCTTCTTGGACTTTAAAACCATTGTGTATCACTTCTTTGTCGCGCTAATAACATAAGCACACTTTTGTGTCACGTGCCCATAACTACCGCGCGTCGTTTTGGTTCTTGCACTATTACCCGTTGCGCGTAGTTTTTGTATCACACACTGATATTCCACATTCATTTCGATCTATGCATTGCACCATGCCAAAGTTCAATATGCCCCCACAATGCACAATTATATACACGCACCATTGATTACACTGTCGTGAGACAACTTATATTGTGCGCGCATCAGCCAAACTCCTCCGTGCTTTGCAATACTACGCACACCATGTGCACCATTACTATGTGTGTGGACACCGCGCAATGATAACTTTAGTGTGTGCATCCACACACAATATTCTTCTGCGTGGCGCCACAATTTACCGCACGCACCTGTACGCTAACATTTTCTGCGCGGTACCGAAATTTAGCGTGTGCACAAACATGCCATTATCTTGTTGCGTAGTGCCAAATTTTAACTATCACATGCTTTTCACTGTGCATCATGCATTTTTAGTGTACCACCTGAGCACTTTCACCTTTATGAGCATCAAATCCTCGTGAATTCTGCTCCATCTGTCATGGCTTCACTGTAACTTCAAATTCGACCAATTCCAGGACATATATTAAATCAATAATATCTCATCACTTGGATGAATTTCTCCATTTTCTCATGAATTCAGCCACAAAAATTGGTTCTTTTCCCCATTTCCGCCCAGTTGCTATTACTTTTTGCCATGGATGCTCTATAACTTAAATTTGGCCACTTCGAAATAAATCCTCTATGACATTTTGCTTCAACTCAACATTCTCGGCCCTTCAGGCTCAATGTTGAAAACTGAAGCTCTGATACCAATTTGTGACACACCCCGGCCTCACACAGGCCGGGGACGAGCCACTCCTTAGATGCTTTTCTTAGCTCTGAAACCGTCTTTGTAACATTCCCAGCCTTCAACAGGCCAGGCCATGCTACTATTGAACACTCTTTCATGCTCAGATACCAATTTGTAATGTTCTCGAACATTCATGCTGGGCCATGCTATGCCGAAGAACACATCTGTTCTCTGTGCGGAACGTACTGTAACATACTTAGCATCCTAACTAAGTTATGTCACACATAATTTTCTAACTGCGTCCAATTAAAACATATGCACACACAGAACTCTTGCGGAAGCTTAATATATAAAACATGAACAAACAAATACGTTATGTAAATGCACGAATTCACACTGAAATAGCAGTAAACATATACAGGCAACATATACATGCAATACCCATAAGCATACACACAACTACAATCACGCATAGGATAAACCCATAAAAATAACACGTGAATAACAATGCAACATGTAAATTAATCACACAATTGACACTTATCTTTGTGAGAATATCAACAACTGCGTGTAGACCTTCCACGAACCTCCAGCCTTAGACCACACTATTCATCACTCTCAACAGTGAGTCACCCCCGAGCTGGGACTAAACTTCAACCAGGGAAAGGGGTTCCTAACCAGGATAAAGGCTCATGAACAACAGGAAAGACTCTGTCTCAAGTTCTCACTCAACTAACAACCTACAGTCCCTCATTCCCCGCATGCCTATCCCACCCAAGGAAGTGTGCCCCTTCTCTGCTCAACAGTCCCTAGGCTGCCTCACTTCCCTTCCAGGGCTTCAACAACGGGTCGGATAGGAAGTCTCAGAGCCCTGCAATTGTAGTTCAACATCTTCAGTAAATCAATCCCCAACAATTGTCTCACATAGAGAATTGCTCACAGGCCTGACAACCCACCTCTTCAATATCCCACGGG
This sequence comes from Picea glauca, assembly GCA_000966675.3. Taxonomy (NCBI): domain Eukaryota; kingdom Viridiplantae; phylum Streptophyta; class Pinopsida; order Pinales; family Pinaceae; genus Picea; species Picea glauca. The sequence continues at coordinate 17,504 of JZKD02S1256919.1, forward strand.
CTTGACAACCCGCTTCCTCAATCCTTCTCCCAAGCTAATAGTTACCTAATAGAAGGATCTAGGTATGGGTTCAAGTAAATTCATGAAGATACTATGGATCGTTCAATGGATGCTAATATTCATGGATGATTGACTGTGTATCTCAGTTATGAATGAATCAGGGAAAGATGATGGTCAGAATGATGGGGAAGTTACGAAAATGAGCTAAGTCCCAACAATAAGTATGCATGTCCCCAACTTGACACTTGTCATGTTGGGAGCTACTTTGGTCCACTTGTCCGCAACTTTAAAACTTAGGATAAAATAATTATCCATACTTTATGATGTAAGAAATATTAATATAATATTCCTTAACTTAGCCCCTTCCCTTTCCCTAACTAGTGGATTTTAGTCCCCCATCTCTTTTAACGTGGTCGGTCTACGCGCAACGATATATCTTATATTAAATATGAGATATGTACAAAAATAGGCACATTGGCCTTTAACATCTAGGCTCTCCAGCCTAATCAAAACATAAGCATCCTAGCATATAATACTGGCTCACCAGCCTATAAAACATATCAGATACACAAGGCTCCCTGGCCTCTATATCGCGCGCACTTAAAATGTTGCGTACGGTATCCCAGAATGTGCACACTTCCTCATTTTACTACGCAGTACCTGCGCATGCTACACCATGGAATGTGCATACGAAAATGATATCAAATCATCTCACCAGCTTATGTACGTTTATATTTACATTTGCAATTGGGTTCGGCCTTAGGGATATTACAACAATGCTACATAGCCCTTTATGAATATCACATTGTGAAAAAACTATGAAAAAATATAGAAATTTGATGTAAGTCAACCATTAATTATTATTCAATGCATTTTTTCACTCTCAAAATCCTTATCCATAATAAAAAAATGTTCAATCTTGGATACTTAGTTTTTGGAATACCTTTGAATTAGAAAAAGGATTTTCTACAGAGGGGTCTTAGTTATGGTTTCAAATAAGTTGATGCCCAAGTATTCCCTATCCACAAAATATTTGGAATTTTAGTAAGAACACACTTCTAGGATAGAAACCCTTACCTCTTTATTTGTAGTGTGCACTTCCATAACCCTTCATGAACATTGAAATGAAACATAAGCATTGAGGAATGTAACTACTTGACATAAATCAACCAAGATGAATGTTGTAATGCGACAAAACCATTGAAGAACATAGAAGTATGACATAAATAAACACATATGAATGTAACAATGCAACATAAATATTTAAGAATGTTGTAGATAACACTTGAGGAATGTCCCAATGGGACATTACCCTTGTTGAACATAACAATGTGACATAACCATTAAGAGATGTTGCAATTTGAAATAAATGAACCTAGATGAATGTTGTCGAGATTCATAACTAGTGAGGAATGCCATAACCCAACACAATCCTTGAGGAATGTGAGAGTGCAACAAATCCATTGATGCACAACTCAATATGACATAACTATTGAGGAATGTAGTAATTCATCACAAGTCAATGAAGATGAATGCCACAATGGGACATAACCATTAAGGAATGTTGCAATCTCACATAACCCGTGAGGAACCTCTCAATGTGACACAATCCATATTATATGTCATGATGTGGCATACCATTGAGGAATATTACATTTTGACATAAGTCTAAGAAAGATGAACATTGTAACGTGACATATCCCTTGAGAACCATCCTAGTTCCTCAGATAACTAGTAAAGTTTTGTAATAAGTTTGGACATTAAATAAAATGAATTGTTTTATGATTTCCTTTGCTAGTTTTGTTATACATCTATGGATTTCATTATTCTATGTGATAATTTCAAGATCTAAGATCTTATTAGATATCAATTACAACACAAAATTTTGGCAAGAAATTGACAACATAATTCAAGTATTTGTTCATAACATAAAATAAATATAAGGATGGTAGATACCTCTCCAAAAGTTTTCTTGAGTCCTTTGATTTTGTTGTGTGATGTTTGTTGTTCTCTATTCCCTACCAACTACCCAAAACTTGATTTTTTTATCCTCCTAGTCAGCTAGGAATAACCTCATCGGCTCCCTAGCTCCAAGAAACTAGGTTTCCTATCCCTCTGTGCCCAAAGTCCCAAAATTAACAACCCACTAGTATCTCCAATATGTTCATCAACCCCATTTCCAAAATCACAATTTGAGTCCCAAAAAATTCTTCTCATACACCATTTCTTCTTTTCTTTGGCCCCTCTCTCCTAAAACCATAATCCCGTCCTTATTCCTCCTTCCACTACTTCCTCCTTAGGAATATCAACCCCATCATCAACAACAACCCTCCCTGACATCCCTTCTGACATAACATCTAAATTTCATCAATATCAAAACAACTCACTCCATACTTAATTTAAACCAAATACACATGTAGCTTTTCATATATATATATATATACCAATTTAATCCTTAACATTGAATCAAAGTTATTAATTAATTAATAATTGATATTAAGTTTGAATTAATCATTCAATTATTCAATAACATTAAATTTAAATTTAATCAACTAATTATATTAATCATCTTAATTAATTCAATAGACTTAATTGCAGTAATCAATTTAATTAATTTAATCAACTTTGGAGTGTTATATATCCCTTGACTAATGTCACAATGCAGCATCTCCCTTTATGAACAATGCAATTTGACACAACCATTGAGGAATTTAACATATAAGTCAACCAAGATGAATATCCCAATGTAACATAACCATATTATCAACCTCTTTGTGTCACAATGTGATATATTATTGAAATCATCCTCTTAATGTTCTATTGTGATATAATATTGTGCCACAATCACCCACAATATTATATTGTGACATAATTTTGAACTCAACCTCTTAAGGTTGCAATGTAACATAATATTGAAGTCAATGTCTTCATGTTGCAAAGTCTACCATAACCAAGTTTGGTCAACCATAGTCAACCTTGGTCCATCATTGTTAACTGTGGTTAACCATTGTGCAACATCGCAATCCAATATATCCCTTCATGAATGTTGCAATCCGACATATCCCTTGAGGAACACTAAAATTTAACATAAGTCCAGCAAGATGAACTTCACATTGCAACATAACAATTAAGGAACATAAAAAATTAACATAACCATTAAGGAACATATCAATTTATGAATATCACAATACATCATTACATTTTAGTAGTTACATTACAATGAAACATAAACCCTGAGGAATGTTCTAAAGAAATATAACCCTTAATGAACATCGCAATGTGACACAACTAGTGAGGAACATAGTAATTCATCATAAGTGAACAAAGATGAACATTGCAATGCAATGTAACCATTATGGAACATTGCAGTTGAACATAACCCTTGATGAACATCTCAATGCAACATAATCCTTAATAGACATCACAATGTGACACAACCATTGAGGAACCTAGTAATTTGACACAAGTCAACCAAGATGAATGTTGTAATGTAACATAACCATAGTCAACCATAGTAATATGGGAAACCTTGGYCAACCATAGTCAATCACRRTGAATCATGTTCAACCATAATAACACATTGTTGATTATGGTGAACCAAAGTCAACCATAACAAGCCATTACCAGCCAAAGTAAACCATGGTCAATTAGTCAACCATAGTAAAACATGGTCAACCATATTTAACCTTGGTCAATCATGGTGAACCATGTTTAATCATAAAAAACCATGGTCAAYCATAKTAAACCAAGTTAACCATAGTCAACCATGGTCAACAAGTCAACCATTACCAACTAAATTTAACCATGGTTAATTAGTCAACCATAGTAAAACATGGTCAACCATAGTCATTCTTAGTCAATCATGGCTAACATGGTCAACAATAGTTAACCCTAGTCAATCATGATGAACCATGTTTAACATAAACAACCATGGTTAGTTAACCATAGTCAACCATGGTCACCCAAATACAACCATAGTAAAATATGGTTGACTATAGTCATCCATAATCAACACATTTAAGCATAATAAACATGGTAAACCATAGTCAACCTTGGTTAATTATAGTGAACAACAATCAACCATGATTAACCATGATCAACCATGGTTAATCATAATGAAACATGGCCAAACCATAATGAACCATGGTCAACCAAAGTCAGCCACAGGAAAATATGGTTAGATATAATTAACCATAATGAAACATGGTTAGCCATAACGAAACATGGTCGACCATGGTCAACTAAGGTGAACCAAAGTCCACCATTATCCAACATAGTCTACCATGCTAAAAAATTGTGAACCATATTCAAACATGGTTAATAATTCTCAACCATAGACCACCATATTTGATCATATCAATCATGGTCAACCATAGTCAAGAACAAAGTCAACCATGGTCAAATACGATGAACCATATTCAAACATGGTTAAGCATTCTTAACCATAAACAACCATATTCAATCATGGTCAACCATAGTTAAGCATGCACAAGCATGGTAAACCACAATCAAACACGATGAAACATGATCAACTGAATGTCAACTATAGTCAAATATCGACAACCACAACTAACCATAGTCGAACATAGTCAACCATGGTTTACGGTAATCAACCATGGTTCATGATAATTAACCATGGTCAACCAAATGAACAATAGTCAAACATACTCGACCAAATTCAAACATGTTCAAGGAAAGTTGACTAAAATTTAACTTAGTCAACCATGGTCAATAGTGGTTAAACATAGTCGACTAGAGTAAACCATAACTGACCATGGTTAGCCAAAGTCAACCATAGTCATAGTTGATTGGCCAACTAAAGTCAACATGGTCAAAGATAATCAAACATGATCACCCATACTCAACAACCAACCATAATCAACCATGCTCAAACACATTTAACCATAGTAAAATATCATAAATATTTTAATATTAACTATATTAATATTTAAAAAAAAAATCTACTAATCCTTTCCATCCACATCAACCATTAACTAAATAATTAATAAATATTAATAAATACCATCACTTCAAAAAATAAAAAATAAAACAAATCATATATATAAACCACTTTTATAATTATACTAATATCATATTTCATTATGTTGCATTTTAACCATATTCTATCTTAACATTCACACATGACATTTAAGAAATCTAAAAGATTTCAAAATTTTCATCATTCAATCTTCAGTATGATAATGATCTTAGGCTTCACATTAATAATATGTGTAAGTTATATACAAGTATGCATTATAGATTTATCTTAAAAAAATCCAACAAAATAACTATATTAAAAATAACATATTATTTTAAAAAATTAAATAGTTTTGTATAAGTCCTCCAAAACTTAGTCAGCGATTAATTTGACCAATTAAAATTAAAATTTATTTGTTAAAAAATATAATAAAATATAAATCCATACGCATTCCCTATTAAAATTAAAGTTTATTTGTTAAAAGAAATATAATAAAATATAAATCCATATGCATTCATGGAACAAACCAACTCATATGTTTTAAAACAAATTATGACTAGCACAACATTATGTTTTAAAACAAATTATGAGAACGTTGAAAGGTCGATTAATATGTAATTCATAATTTGTATGTGTTAATATGAAACATGTTAACGGATGTGTTGATAAATGCAAGAAAGTTATGAACAATAAAGTTAAATAAAGTTAAAAGATCATTAATTGTGCCCATTGTCAATAAGTATACGTCTTTCGACATAATAAAAACTAGCACAGCAGCAAAATAGCCCGAAAGATTTTTTGAAAGAATATATTAAATTTTATTATCTATTAACAAATAAACTGTTGGACTTCATTTATCTGGTGTTAATATTTTAATTTATGTTAATCAATCAGTTAGCTATCAAAGTAATTTTTAAATATGATTAGGTAAATGTAAAAAAGTAAACAGATAAACTGATGTCTTTATAATAGCCATTTATTTTGTGTGACTACTAAGAATATTCCAGCCATATTTAATCCTGTCCATAAAAAACTTATTAAGCACTAAACCCCTATTAAATCTGTCCATTGTCAATAGGTGTACACCTTTCGGCGTAAAAAAAGAAAGAACAGCCGATGATCATGACATGCTGACATACCTGACAAAGTGAACTGAGAGATGAAATAACAAAGAAAATACCATATCAAATGGTGAATCAGGCAAAACCAAAACAAATTTCGTGTGAAGCTAGATGAAACGACCATAACGATATTATAGCCATAAGTAAGGCCAGAGGAAATAGGAAATGTTCAATCCATATCCATGCAGGCTAGTTGTGTCGGGCCGAAGATCCATATAAATGTCTGCTGGTTTACGCAGCATTTCCCCACAGGCGTTTCGATTTCTCAGATTTGTGCGTGCATTCATAGAAGGTGCAGTATGCTTCTAAAACGGTGATGACGAGAACACAAATCCCAATGAACAGAGCTATAACCTTCCATGGCCTCGACAGATGCTCCCCATAGAATTCCCGAAGCACGCTTTTGAGTTTGCTCTTATAATAATTCTTGATGAGCACTTCCCGGAGTGTAAGTTTGAGCTCCTCCGGAGGCTCAAGGTGGCCTGTAAAGAAGGGCTGGCACATACCGTCCCACATCTTGGCCACATATTCGTCCGTCAACATGAGACTCGGGCGACGAATAACATCAGAATCCCTGAGCAGGCTAACGTCATCGGGTGTGTCGATCAAGCAGTCCATGAGCCCAACGTAGCGCGTCACAGAGTTGCGACGGGCAGGGTTGTTGAACTCCGAGGCAAGCATGTTTCTCAAGAACACTTCTGTGTGGATATGGGATACAGTGATACGCGGAAGGTAGAGAGTCTCCGAGTATTTATCAAATCGGATCCCTTCCCGCGGGTCAGAGAAGGACTGGAACTTAATCCCAGCCTTGTCCAGCTGCACCGCGTTGTACGCGTTGAGAAAATCATCATGGCCTGTGTTGCTTGGATGACTGATGAAAATACCACAAACCGTTGCAACAATGTCTTCAAGAAAGCGTTTCATCTTTCGAAACAGGGGCTGATCTGGCGCGTTGCTCTTCACTTCAGCTTTCATGTCCAAGAAGGGCGAAACGATTGCCTGGATGCAATCCAGCAGATGTGGCTTCGTTTCTACTGCATCATTAATTAGGTTAGTATCAAACCTGTCTATGTCGACTGCATCGAAAGGAGACAACACCTTGTACGTCTTCTTCACCAGGTAAGAGAAGTCTTGCTCGTGATCTGCATCAGTTAAAGCTTCTTTAACGCTCTCGAAAACTTGTTTCAGCACAGAAAGCGGGACCTGATTCTCCAGCTTGAGAATGTCACACTTTATACAGACTTGAAGCGCGCTTAAATTGCTCAAGTCATCTTCTGAACGGGAAGCCGCGGTCTCTGACTGATGATGGCCGGATCCAAACAAGCTGAATAAGAAACATAACAGAAAAGTTGAATCTACGGCCATCATCAGAGCGAAGTTCGTATAGTTCTCGCCTTCTTCTATTTTCCAGTCATAGAACCGCTCAATATCCGATCGCAATCCTTCGATCGTTTCAATTATGGACTGGAAACTCTTGCCATGATTGGGCAGTCTCTGCGACAGTGTAGCCGCGGACTTCACTTTGTACGCCTCCGCGGTTGAGATCTTGAGACTGCGACTCTGAAACGTACCTCTCGCAGAAGAGGCAATATCTCTCTTGAGCTTCCAGTGGTGGTAAGGCCCCAGGGATATAAACCGCGGAATGTACGCCTCAGGATTCACATTCTTAAGAGCTGTCGGCACGCGCGGAAGCGCAACCTCGTGATTCTTATCATCAAGCATTTTTCTAACTTGTACCACCCACTCATCCTTAATCACTAGCGGTTCTTCCACATCCGCCAACAATCTACTGGCAATCTTTTGAACTTGTTCAACGCACTCCTTCATTGTCACCAGCGGTTCCTCTACCATTTTCACTTCCTTTTCCACTTCTGCCATCCCTATACTCATCACAATCTACTGCACTGGTAATTGAGCAGCTTTAGTTCTTTCAACGTCAAGATCAACGAGAATTTAGCAGCACTTGTTGTTTTCGGATTGATTATATACAGCACTAAGCTGGGAAACTAGCTAGAAAATATAATCATTCTTTTCTTCTGAGTTAAATTAAACAAAGAAGAATGGCCAAGCACATAAAGAGCATTTGAATAAATTCTCCAACTTTGCTTTCAACAAATATGCATCTGGAATTGACCCGGCCCGAACTCTATAATTGCCTGCCTTTCCTTTATTATTATGCTTACTCTACTAAAGTAGAGCAACAGAACTGGAAAAGTAGAAACTGTTGTCCAGCGAGCATAACTTTTTTTTTCCGGGAACATCAACAGAACTAAAAAAAAAGTAGAAACTGTTTTCTAGCGATCATAATTTTTTTTGGGTGTTGATTAGTTGTTTTACGAAATGTTTTTTTTTGGAAATTTGACAATATAAATTTACATGAATCACTATTTTTTGTTGTTCAAAATTTATTTTTGAATGAAAAAATGGATTCAACATGCTGAAAATTTCCCAAAACACTTTGATTATACAGAAATAATTACTCAAATCTACTAATCCAATAATTTTTCACCAAATTTAAAACAAATATCAGCTGAAAAAAATCATCATAACCTTTAACCTAAAACAACAGATAAGATAATTATGAGTAAAGCGTGTGCTTGTTCTTTTAACGAAAATCTTCCAGCGCAACAGATAATTATTTGGAGAGTGGGGCTATTTCCATTATTTTGCGTTCTCAATTTTCTTTGTGCTTTTACATTATTAAGAAGGATTCGCCAAAATTTATACAACCGACATCACTTTACAGTAAGTGTTCGTTCATTCGTTAATGAATGTTAAATCAAACCGACATCACTTTACGATATTTCCCAGCGTTCTTCTCTTCGACATGGAACGAATAAAAAAGACGTCTTTATATAATGTTTGAGTCATTTCATATTCCATTTGTTAATATACTTTTGTATATCTAAACTTTTTATAACACTATATATATAAATAATTACAAATTTTATATATACAAATTAAAATTTTATAAAGATGATTTATTTTATTGAATAAAAATTGAACTTTTATTTTAAAGTGAACACTATGAATGCAAATAATTAAAATTTCACTGAGTAGATTTTCACATTTACTCATAATGTTAATTACTATGTGGGAAAGAAGCTTTAAGATGTTAACACTCTTTTCTAAGCTTGAAGATGTTAACACTCTTTTCTAACATTTTAAAGTTTCATTTGTCCATGGCAATAGGTGGAATGTCCACTAAAAATGTTGGATGTTTCAAAACATCTTACATAGTAAATTATCCAAAAATCTCATACATCATTGATCAAAATTTTAAATATATAATTTATTTTATCAAATAAAAATTGAATTTTTATTTTAAATTGCACACTATGAATGCAACTTATGTGAAAGGGAAATAACTCTTTCATGAACTTCCCATGTTATATTTCATGGATTAATTTACATGTTTATTAAGAAAAAAAGTGTGGAGGAGATAAAAAAAATTACAATAGAGAATGGGTCCTTACACCATCACATATGTTCTCTAGAAGGGATCTTGGCCTATAAGAGGGATGCAACCATTAGGAGATTTTATGTTAGGGATGTTTTTTGGGTCCTTGACTATGGTCAAAGGAAGAAAATATGGGCATTATCTTTGAAAATAAGCATATAAGGCTCCTACATGAAAGAGTTCTTAAACAACCACATAGGTCCTCTTGATGGAATATTTTTCCTACAAGTGGCATATGGGTTCCATTAGGAAGTTTTGTGCTGTCAAGAACACATTTTAGGGCCTTGACCATGGATTGGGAAGGAAAACAAGGGAATTAGACTCTAAAATAAGCTTATATGGCCTGTGGGGCATGAATAAGACCCTCAACCACCACACAAGCCCACTTGAGGGCATCTTTGTCTTATGAGTTGGTTATGGGTACCATTGTAAGGATTTTCACACCAAGGATGAGTTTTTGGACCTTCACTTTGGTATCAAGTAGAAAATAAACGGTCTTAGGCCTATTTTTTCTTAGGACTCATGGGTCAAGAACAAGTTGCTAAATCACCACACAGATCCTTTGCATGAGATATTTCACCTACAAGTGGGGTATTGACACCATTAGGAGGTTTAGAAACTAGGGATGGGATCAAGCCCTTGACCATGGCCAAGGGAGGAAAATAAGGGTATTGGATCCAAAAGAAGTGTATGAGGATCATGGACTTTGAACTTCACCCTTTACCACCACACATGCCCTTTAGAGTAGTACAACCTATGAGTGAAATATGGTTAACACTAAGAAGTATTGTGCACCAAGGATGGGTCTTAAGGTGTTCACATTTGTTTAAGGGTGAAACAAGGGAATTGGGCCTAAATGAAGCTTCTAGGACTTATGGGCCATGAACAAGGCCTCAAATCACCATGTAGACCCTCTAAAGGATATTTTTTTCCTCTGAGTAGGATATGTACACCATTAAGAGGTTTTGCACACTAAGGATGGGTATCAAGGACTTAACCATGGTCCCAAGAGGAAATCAAGGGCATTACACCATAAATGAAACTTATAGGGATCATGGGTCATGAATTAGGTCTAGAAGCACTACATAGGTTATGTATAGGGAATATATGGCCTATGAATGGGGTATGGGCACGTTTTGGAAGTTTTGTGCACTAGATATGGGTCTCGAGGCCTTGTCCACAATTTGGGAAGTAAAAGATATCCATTAGAACCTAAATAATTTTTAGGGTTCAAGGGCCATTAATTAGGCCTCAAACCATCATGTGGACCCTTTATAGGGAATGTTTGGATTTCGAGTGTGATATCAACATCATTAGAATGTATGCCACACCAGTGATGGATGTTGAGGCCTTAACCATGGTTGAGAGGGGAAATTGTGTTCCTTAGGCTCTAAATGAATATTCTAGGGCTATTGGGCCATGAATGAGGCCTAAAACAAACACATGGGCACTCTATAGGAAATTTATGGTGTATAAGTAAGATATGGGAACCATTAAAAGGTTTTACACATCACATGTGGGTCTTGGAGCCTTAACTATGGTAGAGGGATAACAATGATGGATTTAGGCCCTAAACGAGGCTTATATTATACAAATTACATGAACATGGACTTAAACAATCACACAATATCTCTATAAAGGATATTTGGTCTCCAAGAGGGATATGTGTTAATGGGATGAAAACCATTAGGAGGTTTTGCACATTGTAGATGGGTCTCATATCCCTTACCATGGTTGAGGGAGGAAATCAACTACCTTAATCCCTAAATGATTCTCCTAGTTCTCATAGGCCATGGAAAAGGCTTAGAACCACCCCACATGCCCTCTATATGGAATCTATGGCCTACAGTTTGAGATATGGGAAATGATAGGATGTTTTGTACACTAGGGATGGGTCTTGGGTCCTTGACCTTGGTTGGGGAAGGAAAATAAGGGTCTTATGTCCTAAATTAAGCTTCAAGTGCTTAAGGTCCTTTATAAGACCTCTAACCACTACTCAATCCATTTATAAGGGATCTTTAGCCTTTTAATGACATATGAGTTCCACTAGGAGATTCTGCACACTAAGGATTGATCTTGTGGCCTTGACCATAGCCAAGGGAGGAAATCAAGGACCTTATGCCCTAAATAAATATTATAGGGCTCATGAGACATTAACAAGGCTTAAAACCACCAATCCCTCTATAGGGAATATATGTCCTACAAGTGAGATATGAATGCCATTAGTAGGTTTTGCATGCCATGATGGGTGTCAGGGCCTTGACCATGTTTGAGGGAGGAAACACACATCCTTAGGTCCTCAATGAAGAATATATTCTTAAGGGCCCTAAACAAATCATTTCAACACTAGATGGGACATCTATATAGGATTTTTCACCTCTAAATAGGATATGTGCATCATTATGATCTTTTTCTCACTTGTGATGGTATCATGGTCTTAACCATGGTTAAAAGAGGAAATCAAGGACCTCATGCCAAGAATGAATATTTTAGGGTTCATGGACTATGAACAATACCTCATGACTACACAGACTATTTAAATAGTATCTCTAACATGAGAGTGGGATATGTGCACTATTAGGATCATGTTTTTCATAGTAAGGATGCAGGGTAATGGGTCTTGAACACCAATCAAGGTAGGATCCTTGTCAAAACCTAAACCGTGGTGCTACAAGAAGGAATACGATAAAAAAATCTTATTTTGACCAAATATTTAGACAAACTTTGTCCCTCAAATTGCATAGACACATGTCCCTCCAAATTCTACAAGATTACCCAAGTTTGGAAAATCCATTACGAAAGACTTGAGGTGTCACCTAGAGGATTTTGACATGGCCTATTATGATTTTATTGGAAATAATAATATCTTTATCGAAATCCTTCCTTGATACCTAATAGGTAATGCCCTTCACTAGTTTTATCGTCTCCCTAAAGGGATGGTCTAGGACCTCCACCTATTCATAGACTAATTCATCCAACACTTTGACATACCTAGATTAGAGGATTCTAGTGTGTTAACTTTCATGGGCCTTGCGTAAGAAGACAAGGAAGCTTATTTAACTTTCATATGTTCATGGAATACAAATAGACATGATTGCACATCTAAGATTCCTAAAGATACCCTTTACTCTATCTCTATAAGGGACCTAAATGAAAAAATTATAGATACAATATTTTTGAAAGACACCAATTCAATGGAAGAGGACATTGACCATCTGTTGGCACAGGGGTAGACCCAAGGTTCAACGATTAACAACGCACCAACAAAACCTCGACTACTAGCCCTTTCGGCAACACCTATGAAGTAGGCGAGGTAGAAGCACGAGGGGTTACAGGATGCAAGTGTATGTAACCAAGATGGGACATAGATATCTGATAATCACACTTCGTAGGGTATTTTGTTAACGCTTAGGAAGTGACATACATTAGTTCATTAACCTTATGGACATCACATAACATAATGTAAGATAGATCTAGCTCAGTAATAACAAAAGATTATGCAAATTAAACACTTAACACTTAACACTCTGAATCAGATCTAGCATTCTAACATAAGCAATGCATTTAAGAAACACATACATATTCATTACGTATCTAATCTAAGCACTAAGAAAAAAAAAACAGACATAACATTGCGCAAAGAAAACCATAAGACACCAGATATGCGTTGTTCACCCTAGAGTGGGGCTACGCCCACCAACTGCTTCACCTCTTTATTATTCATTTGAATCTTACTGTCCTTCACTCCTGAGCACTAAGCCACACAGTCGAGCTTCGCACCGAACAATATATTTGTGCACTGAGCACTAGATCCTCCTTCCAAAACTAGGTCAAGTTATAGAGACAACTCTCTATCAAGCACAAAGCCTTAACACACATACATTCCCTTGCACAAAGCCACTCAGACCACTTGCACTTAGCTCCAAAAGACTACTACTTTTTCCATACATTCTTCTTTTATTTATACTTTTACAAACCCTTACAATAGGGCCACACTTAGGAAAACCCCATGGGCCGACATCCCATAACGCATTACAAAAACACTAAAGAACCCCTTACTGGGTCCACATAGCCTGCAAAATAAGTGAGATCTGCGATCTCAGCTCCGCTAGGGCTCTCCTTCCTCGACCAATGTGTCGAAGTCCAAAAGTGGGTCAACTCTGACCAAGGTTTCCTCAAAACTTGGTGGAGGGATAACAGGCCCCCAACACTCACTTGTGACTCGTCCCACATCACTCAGATCTGGACAATGTTGCTTCGAAGGCCTCGAGCTTAACTCGAGTTGCCTCGACTTGCTGCTTCTCCCGAGCCTCCTGATCAACGATCTCCTAGATCGTCTACTCTGTAACATGCCCTTCTAGGCATTGTTCTACTTATGCAACCACTTGGTCCAATTGTGATCCCTATCCATCAATCTCTTCAAACACCTTGTAGGCTTCATCCTGCATAGGTTGCAGCTTCTGCGTGACTTCCATTACCTTTCCCTGGAGGGAAGTGATCTACTATTGTATTGAGAACTGCTCCTGGGATATCTTAATTCTTTCAACTACGGTGAGCAAATTCATCTATGCCTGTACAAAAAATGTTTGTTGCTGCACCTCCTGTAACTGCGCTTCCAACTTTCTTAGCTTTGGATCTTCGGCGAGGCGTTCATATGTCTATGCACTTCTATAACTCAGTTGTTTTCACTCCGAGGTGAAGGCTCTTATCCTTACTATTGTGTTTTTAGCAGTTTCCTCCCTCTGGTCAGGCACCTCCTACAGGGTGGTCGACACTACTTGGGCCTCCAATTCTGTTATTCTAGCCTGCAGTTGTTGGAGGGTCTCAACGATCTTCACCACTTGAGCCTTGACCGACTGTTTCTCCTCCTGTGCCAAGCCTAGCACATAGTGACATTATTTACTCACTACTTCTTTGACCATGGCCCGCTCTGTGAGAAACTGCTCCTTTTCTCTCTGTAGCTGGGATTTTTCCTCCTAGAGCTTCGTTTGAAGCTCTGCTTTCTCACTTTCTTGGGCTGCTACAATTTCCTGCGCTACTCTTAATTGTGCTAGGACTCCATATTTCTCTTGTTTCAAGGCTTATGTAGCCTTCTCCTTCTCTTCCTAGACTTTTTGAAGTCGAGCTTCTATCATGGATGATTTTAGGGGCTAAATTTCGCTCATGGGCTAATTTTCCATGGTTTTTCCAAAAACAAGATTCGTTATTTTAAAAAGTATTCACCCAAATTCTATAAGATAAAATTATTTTACCATTAAAATCACCAAAATTTTATAAAAACTATATAAAATACTTATAAATTTGAATATTTTTACAAAAATATCGCCAAAAATTTATAGCTAACATATGAAGGATTAGTAAGATTCACCAAGGTTTCTACATTTTAAAATAAATTTCCATCCTTAAAATCATCCCTGGCTTCTGTCGCATCTGCAATTATTCTCAATTGGTTTGGTTCATCCCCCAATTTTGTAATCTGTGATGAGGAAGGCACAATAGGTAGACGAATAGACAGGTGGGGTAGGCAAGTAGACAAGCGAGGTCTAGTTTCAGATAGCATAACTTGACACATGGACAATTCTCTTCTTGGTTCAGTTAATCACAGGTGGAAAAAAGTGGTCCCGACGCAGTGATTGACGAATTAAATAAGAGGGGCATCGTAAGGGATCTTCCAATGGCTAGGAATGCTTCCATCAATGTGAATCTGTCCGTTATGGTACAGTCTCAACATCTAAAAGCAGTCCATCAACCCATAAATGTGTTTTCTAACCGTTCTAGAGTGTCGTTATAATGGTTGGGGTGCCTCTAACGGTTATATAGCTTCACCAAGGAGAAGTCCCATTCTGCGTGGTCCTGCTGTTCCAACGAGGTTCAAATCCTGCGAACTTGCCTCCTGTGAGGTTCCAGTCTGCGAAGTCTTCCATCTAGTTTCTGTAGCTTCTTGCAACTTTTCCAAATTGGATTTCTTTTTATTGAGCTTCCTTGCCTTCTTCCCTGTGATCTGAGTCTCTCTAATTGTTTCTGGAATCCTCTTTCCAATTTATTCGTATCTTCCCCTAGCGTAGTGACTTCGCACTGTTGAGGTTCCCTCAAAGGGTTTGAAGTTAATATTCTTTCTCTTAATACTTCCTAGGTGGATATACTTCTTTCTTGCATGGATAGGTTCTTCAAGCCTTCTTGCATTCTTTCAACCTTGACAACTAATTTTCTTGCCTTTTGTTCCTCCTGCGTTGATACTTTGTCTTGTTGCTTCGACTTTTCCTCTCATTCTTCTATTAGTTGGTCTATTTTTCTAGCTATGAAATCCATTAGTTATTGCTTCTTCTTTTCTGTATCTTCTTCCTCTGCTTTCCTTCTGATCTAATCCTTCTCAATCCAAAGCTTACCTAGTAAAAGTGGGAAAGGGGCGTTCTCCCCAACAAACTTAATGACTTCAAATTATTCTTCAGTCGATGCTCCATGAACAATAATAGGTACATTAGTAACTTTTCCACATAAGGTTATCATCTTATTCTTAAACAAGCCTATCCTTCCCAATGAAGGTATCATAGTTGGCTTTCCCAAAATTTTCCATGTTCCTTCTATCATAATATTCATTGGTGTTTCCTCATCCAAGACACAGTCTATGTCGAAGTCTTCTATTCTTGCACTTATGCGTTGTTTTACTTTCAGGATCTCTGGTAAACTGACATCTTTGTGAACATCCATCATTTCTTTAAACTGTACTAATGTAGTCTGTAGGACTACAAGCATCGTTGACTAGGGGCCTGCAAGCATCCCCCTCAACTAGACGTCGTTCTAGCCGAATCACGACCGAGAAGCGAAGCAAACGATGATGTGCTTAATGTGAAGAAGATCTCGTCGATCTTTCCTGAATACATACTGCCTTTGGATGGAACAGTTAGTCGTGATAGTATCCCGCATGAATTTGAATACATGTTGATCACCACATACATCCCGAAGGGGATACGCGTAGTTGGACCCCAGTTAGGACACATTCCAACTTTGAAGAACAACGAATTCAACCTTGGAGACTGAAGGAGCTATGCGATGCTCGCACCTCATAGGTATTTGATGAAGATGACTAGGAAGAAGCCACGCATAGTATCCCAGCCATGGATAAAGGATCTTACGCAATCAACTGTCCTGAAGGTAATGAAGATACCTCATTTTGGCCTACATGAGGAGGTTAATGCTTGCGTTAAACTCTTTATGTCGTGATATCATGGAGGCTATCTGTGGCTCGACAGGGACATCCTTGTGGATTTGGCGTTGATTCGCTTGATCACAAGACTGAGCATGCAGGGACCAGACCCTCACCAGTTCTACCTAGGGAAGTCCTCAAATCGCTCCCCGGCACAACACATAAAGGAATCCTATGACGATGTAGAGAAGGGAAAGTGAGGCTACAAGGTAGCCTCCATCCAGGATGGCGTAGTGCACCTATCTTTTCATCTTATAACTGGTAAGGTAATAAAAAAGAACCATCCAACATAGGTCACTAGATTTGTAGTAGACCTCATAGGGAAGTGTGTAGAAGGAATGCAAATGAACTATGTGAGTTACCTTGTCAACGAACTCGAGAAGGACTATCGTGAAGCACAGGATCAAGGCTACAAATTTCATTTCAGTTGGTTACTGGTACTGATCACCTTCGTCACTTGGCAGATGCCAGAAGGAGAAACATTCCTAAAAGTCGATCCATTGGAGCCGTTGGCTACAAAGTTCTCCACCTTTTGGTACAAATATGACATGTTGAAGTAGTGGCAGTCGAACGTTGTCTTCCATGCTTACTACCAGTAGCTGAAGTGCGCCATTGAAGCATTTCTACGAATGACCCTGAACACACTGCATCAGTACAGACTGCTAGCGAAGTTCCACATAGAACGACACTTTATTTATATCACTACGCACAGGGATGAGAGTAAGGAGGAGCTGCAGTCCTATTATAAGTTGACCGATGATGAAATTGAGGAGATCACTAAAGAATGGCCAGTAGAGTTCCTTGTCTCGGTGGAAGATGTAGAACTCTCTGACCTCAACATCATCAGAAGTCCCTTGGTCACCCGGGTCGAACATGATGGACAAACTAGCGCGAAGAAAAAGAAGAAAAAGGAGGAAGTGCAGAACATAGAAACCGATGAGGAGAAAAATGCCTCAGAGGAAATTAGACCTGACTCACCTACAGGAGGAGGAGGAGACGAAGTGAACCAAGAAGAATGAGGGGAAGAAGGAGAAAATCAAGACAAAGGCGAATTTACACTACCAAAGGATCCCCATACTGAGGCTAAAACATTGAAGAAAAGGAAGTTTTCCCCGCAGAAACCCTCAGCACGGAAAAAGACCCGAGCCAATAAGACTTAGTTGAAGAATGTGCTCATAGTGGATGATTTTGATCTCATCATTGCAACTGTGGAAGAAACCTCAGAGGATATCTTGCAGAGACATGAAGCAAAGCAAGAAACATTGTATGACAAAATAGAGAAGGAGATCAAGGACATACAACAAGCTATCCATTCGAGCCCTGCAATACCTACTGCGCCTTATTTAGTGGAAATTGTAGAATTGGGGGATGATCCCACCCAATTATGAATATTAGAAGATGCAACAAAGGCTCGACTTCATCGAGTCCAAGAAGAAAAGGAGCAGGCTACAAAAGGCGTGAAGAAAGAAAAGGAGGAGGTCTTAGAGCAGCTTTGAGTTGTGCAACAAAAGAAAGATGAAATTAGGGCGATGTTCGAGGAGGACAAAGAGAAGATGATGTAGGAGCATCGCTCCAACCTAGAAACATGCCAGCTAGACAGCAGATCAAAGAACATTCAAGAAGGGGAGAGGTGACAATCCTCTCATTTTCCCCTCACTTTCAAATTTCAAATTGTAGTTGTAAGGCTGGAAGAGCCATATTGATGCCTTTGTGTAGGTATAAGATGAAATCGCCTTTAATGGTTGATAGGTTGATGAAGATCTAGATCCGATTTAGGCTATATGGCATTGATTTTAATTCGATGTAATTAATGATAGTAGGTAGCTTGGAGGGAAAGGCTCGAGGAGCCCCTCTTTTGTAAAAGATATTTGTATCTATAATTCATTAGACAAGGCTATAACATATTAGAATAGAGGAAGAGAAGAGAGAGTCGAGACTCTATTGCAGTCTGATATTTTGTAAAAATTGTAACAGACATTCAGATTAATAAAAAGACAAGTTTGTCCTTCATATGATTCTATGTATTTTATGTGTATTTGATGAATGTCATTTGTGTGTTCATTTATGCTGTAGATGTATGTTAGGTTCCATCTGCAAGGATATACATAATTTTCTATATGTGGGTTTTCTGATTTCAGTATGGGTTCTTTGTGGCTTAATGCAAGGGGTTGAATGACAGAGTGTTGAAGATTCCGTGAGCCAGTGCAAAGAGTGCACATCTGAGTTCTGTGGAATTCAGGAAAGAACATGCCAGAAGGGTGCACCAGAGGAATTATAAAATCAAAGGAGAAGCCTCAGAGTTACTGAATACTCTAGAGTTAAATACCGTGCAGAGGAAGGCGCAGAGAGACAAAATCACTGAGAATTCTATGAAGTTTTTCCAGGAGGGCATCGGACGAGTGCAAAGAGTGCACAATAAGAACTCTATTTCGAGTTCAAAGATAAGGGGAGTTTCTAGGAGAAGACACTCATAGAGTTATTGAATACTCTGGAAGCTCAGCAAGGAGTGCTTGAGCGAAAGTCGCCAAGAGGGAAATTGCATCTCTTCGAGGGACAAAAGGGACATATACCTTTAAGGTCTAAGAGGTTGAATCTCAAGGAGACATAGTTTTTGAACACTCTGGAGGAAGACCTATGCAAGGAGTGCATCAGGACAACACTCAGACGAATTGTTGAAGACAACCAATTGAAGGTCGGTCAAGCACAAGGACTGTGTAGGGAAGCGAATTGTTTCAAGTTAGTAAGCTCAGGAGGAATAGTACCTTTGTGTACAAGGTTCTTGTATAAATAAGTAGAAGGTCGAGACACTTTGAGGTCCAAGCCACAGGAAATCTCAGAAGAGGTAGCATGAACTTTCACGTAGAGTGCAAGTGTGCGTAGGGTCGAGGTCAAGTTTCATTGACAAAATCTCAGGAGGGGTAGAGGCTTGGAAAGTTCAAAGGAAGGATGAGGGTCGAAGTCACCTCACAGAAACCAAGATCTGGAGGAAAGACGCCAAGTTATTTTGTGAGGAATATTTGAGAGCCTGAATAGACAGTTGAAATTCTAGAAGGGAGAAACATCGATTTTCCATGGACCGTTGGATCCAGTAGATCAACAGAGAGGATAAGACTGAGTGTCTTTCAACACTCACAAGATCAGGAGAGATAACAGCTGTTAGATCCCAAGGAGTGTGAGCTGTCGATTGGACGCTCCAAAATATTGACATTTTAGGGATAGAGAGTGTGGAGGAAGCTGTTTTCAGGAATTCCTGATAAGAAAAATCCCGACGTGATATGGAACGTTAGATCGTGGGAGGAATCAGGACCATTGATTTGTGGTGAGGACATTTCGGCATTTCAGATATTGGGAAAAGGGGGAAAATCTACATCGTCGATCCCCGACACATGAAGCCTTGACATGCTCGAAGGTTTGGCCCTAGGTCACAGTCGAGGGTCATATTAGAAGAACTTAAGGGAGGAGCTAGGGACTGTTAGCCCATTTCGGGATTTCAAGAATCGAAGGAGTTAGGGTGCCTTGCAACTGAAGTCTTGACATTGCGAAATCCAACGTGCCTTTTGGGGTTAAGTCTGTGGTCACGCTAGTGGTCATGTGGAGTGGATGCTCGTGTCTAGTGCATGTTCGCATGGGTGGATCTTTGAAAAGGACTTGTGGTATTTAAGTGCTGAGGGTTCCAGTGGGAACCAAAGGATCCATTTTGGCTCGAGAATTGGAAGATCCAAAGGCTGAGAGTTCAAGCAGACCCTGTTGCAGTGGGGGTCTATGTTAGGTGGTATCAGAGTGAGAATTTTTGTTGTAGATTTCAGGGGGAAGAGAAGAAGGAGACATAGTGAAATGATCTGTGTGAGGAGATCTGTTTGCATGTTGGCATAAGACATTTGTCAGACAGGTGAGTTGTAGGAGAAGCTGGGAATGCTCTTAGTTGCAGAGTAAATAGTAGAATTTCCTAGAGGGTGGGTAGAGGAAGAATATGGCTACTGAATTCCATGAATGTGGTCCAAGAGAACACCACCAGAAGAAAAGAAAGGATGAGATAGACAAAGAGCTCAGTGAGATAACAACATAAATGGAGAAACTTGCATTTAAAATGCAGCAGGATGCTAAAGTGCATTGGGTGTATGAGTGGCCCATGAAGAAGGAGGTGAAGTGGCCAGTTAAAAGATTGTTGGCCAGAAGAAAACAAAGACTGTTGAGAGTATGGATGAGGTATGTTGAAAACCTTAGAGATGAAGAGGAGATGGTTCACATCTGTGAGATAGAAACTAGGAAGAGTCTCAGTGATGGTGAGGAGAAGAGATCAGAGAAGGGTCTCAGAAACTGCCCAGTGAGCAGTGAGGTACTTTAGAGTTGCCTAGAGGGAAATGAGAATAGGTCAATGGTTGATTTCAAAGACTACTAGGTGGGCAGTGAAGATATTTCAGATTGCCAGGTGGGCAATGAGATGGGATCATTGGAGGATCTCATAGACTGCCAGGAGGGCAGGGAAAAAATCCCAGATTTCCAGTTGGGCAAGGGAGAGAACATGGAATCAGCTAGAATTTCATATCAGCAAGGAGAGATGATGGAGGAAGATCAGAGGTGTATTTTGATCATTGGAGGATTTCAGATATTCCTACCAAGCAACCTATTTGAGGCCAGAGTATGTGCTGCAGATGAAACAATAGAAGAAGGATAACCGACAGTGACTATCATAGAGGAAGAAGAAATGGAGTAGACATCAGAATCTTCCCTAGCAGAACAAGAGAATGTAGATAAGGTTCTCACTCCATGGGAGAAGGAGTTATAGATGCTAGAGGATTGGTTGAAAAATCCAGAGCCAATAGATGACTGCCATGAGCAGACATTCATGTAGATTTTGGGAGAAGGGAATTCGACAGAACTGCTTGAAAATTTTAGCTAGGAAGATGAATAGATGATGAATGTAGCATCGAGACCTACAATAGAAGATGGAGCATACTAGCCCAAGGAGCAGCCAGTGGAAGATGGAGATATGCTAGCAGGAGAGCTGGCAGAAGCAAAGCTGTCAGAAAGAGAATTTGAGTAGAAGCTCAGTGATGAGACTACCAAGCTGAACTTTGAAGCAGAGTGGCAAGTTAAGGCCACAAGAGATGGAGAAAATCGCAAAGGGGATCGAGTTGATCTACCCATTGAAAAGAAGGAGTTGCAACCGAGAATACTGCATAAGATAAACCAACCATTAGAGCAACTAGAAGAGGTGACTGAGGAGATAAGAAGGTTGATGTTGAGGTTAGCACAAGAATCTGTCAGCAAAGGGAAGCTAAGCAAAAGGAAGCCTACAAGAGCAGCAGGGAAGTAGCAACAACAAAGCAATGGAGCCGATGGATAGCTCCAAAGAACAGTTTGGGATCTAGGCGTATTTCAACAGAGCTGGGAAGCTCATGAGAATTTTTTGCAGTAGTGGAGTATGATGCAGGAGCATCACTCCAACCCAACAACGTGCCAGCTAGACACCACATCAAAGCGCATTCAAGAAGGGGAAAGGCGTCAACCATCTCATTTTCCCCACACTTTCAAATTTCAAATTGTAATTAAATGTTGTAAGGATAGAAGATCCACGCCGACACCTTTGTGTAGGCAGGACATGGAGTCGCCTTTAACGGATGACAGGTTGATGAAGATCTAGATCCGATTCAGGCTAGATGGAATTGATTGTAATTCGATGTAATTAATGAGAGTAGGTATCTTGGAGGGAAAGGCTCGAGGAGCCCCTCTTTTGTAAAATATATTTGTATCTAGAATTCATTAGACAAGGCTAGAATAGATTAGAATAGAGGAAGAGAAGAGAGAGCCAAGACTCTATTGCATTCCGAGATTTTGTAAGCATTGTAAAAAACATTCAGATTAATAAAAAGAGTAGTTTGTCCTGCATATGGTTCTATGTGTTTTATGTGTATTTGATGAATGTCATTTGTGTGTTCCTTTATGTTGTAGATGCATGTTAGGTTCCATCTGCACGGATAGACAAAATTTTCTATTTGTGGGTTTTTTTATTTTAGTCTAGGTTCTTTGTGGCTTAATTCAAGGGGTTGCATGACAAAGTGTTGAAAAATCTATGAGCCAGTGCAGAGAGTGCACATATGAGTTTTGTGGAATTCAGGCAAGAACGTGCCAGGAGGGCACATCAAAGGAATCATAAACTCAAATGAGAATCCTCAGAGTTACTGAATACTCTGGAAGTGAAGACTGTGCAGAGGAAGGCGCAGAGAGACAGAATCATTGAGGATTATGTGAAGTTCTTCTAGGAGGGCATTGAGTGAGTGAAAAGAGTGCACAAGAAGAACTCTATTTCGAGTTTAGAGATAAGGGAAGTGTCTAGGAGAGGACACTCATAGAGTTACTGAATACTCTTCAATTTCATCAAGGAGTGCTTGAGCGGAAGTTGCCAAGAGGGCACTTGCATCTCTTCGAGGGACATAAGGGACATAGACCTTTAAGGTCCAAGCAGTTGAAGCTCAAGGAGACAAAGTTTTTGAACACTCTGGAGGAATACCTGTGCAAGGAGTGCACCAGGCCAACACTCAGACAAAGTGTTGAAGAGAACCAGTTGAAGGCCTGTCGAGCACAAGGAGTGTGTAGGGAAGCAAATTGTTTCAAGTTTGTAAGCTCGGGAGAAATAGTACCTTTGCATTCAATGTTCATGTAGAAATAAGTAGAAGGCTAAGACACTTCAAGGTCCAAGCCACAAACAAGATTAGGAGAGGTAGCATGAACTTGCACGTAGAGCACAAGTGTGCACAGGGCCGAGGTCAAGTTTCATTGAAAAAAACTTAGGAGGGGTAGAGGCTTGGGAAGTTCAAAGGAAGGACAAGGGTCGAAGTCACCTCACAGAAACCAAGCTCAGGAGGAAAGTCGACAAGTTATTTGGTGAGGAGTCTTTGAGATCCTGAATGGACGGTTGAAATTATCGAAGGGAGAAACACTGATTTTCTGTGGACCATTGGATCTAGTAGATCAGCAGAGAGTATAAGACTGAGTATCTCTCAACACTCACAAGCTCAGGAGAGATAACAACCATTAGATCCAAAGGAGTGTGAGCCATCGATTGGGCACTCTGAAATATCGACATTTTTGGATTTGGTAGTGTGGAGGAAGCTATTTTCGAGAATCCCCGATATGCGAAATCCTGACGCGATCTGGACTATCAGATTGTGGGAGGAATCAAGACCGTTGATCTATGGCGAGGACATTTTAGCATTTTGGATATCGAGAAAAGGGGGAAAAGCTACATCACCAATCCCCAACACGCGAAGTCCTGACGCGCTCGAAGGTTGGGCCCCAGGTCGTAGCCGAGGGTCACATCATAAGGACTTGAGGAAGGAGCTAGGGACCGTTAGCCCATTTTTGGATTTCGTGAATCAGAGGAGTTGGGGTGCCTTACAATGGAAGTCTCGACATCGCAAAACCTGACGCACCTTTTGGGGTTAAGTCTGTGGTCACACTGGTGGTCACGTGGAGTGGAGGCTCGCGTCTAGTGCATGTTCGTGCGGGAAGAGCTTAGAAAAGGACACGTGGTATTTAAGTGTTGAGGGTTCCAGCGAGGACCAAAGGAGCCATTTTGGCTCAGGAATTGGAATATCCAAAGGCCGGGAGGTCAAGAAGACCCTACTGTAGTGAGGGTATGCATTAGAAGATGCAGAAAGAAAAAGACCAGCTTCTCACAGAGCAGACTGTGGTCAAAGAGGCAATGACTAAAGCACTTCACTCTGTGCTGGGCTTGGCACAGGAAGAACTAGAGTCAACTGAGATGCAAGTGGGGAAGCTCACCGAATCCATTCAATAGCTTCAAGCACAAATAATGGAGTTATATCTCCAAGTAGTACCTAGCACTCTACAAGAAGTGTGTGATTAGAGGGAAGAAGTTTCTAGGAGCACAGTAGAAAGAATCAGGGCACTAGCCTTAGAGTGTAAGAAATTAAGTAATCATAGTGTGCAGACCTAGGAGCACCTTGTAGAAGATTCGGAGCTGAGGAAAATGGAAGCACAACTCCAGGAGGCGCAAAAACATGCATCCACCATCCAGGCATAGATGAAGATGCTCACTGCAGTTGAGAGGATGAAAAGATCAGAGGAACAATGCATATTCCAACAACAGGTTACTGCCATCTAGAGCAGAGTCATGGAGGTTACACAGAGACTCTAGCCGGTGAAGGACAAAGCCTGCAAGCTTTTTGAAGAGATCGAAGGACAAGGCTCACAGCTAGAACAAGTGGTTATGATAGTGGAATAATGCCTGGAAGGATCTATTATAGAAAAAGTAATTCAGGAGTTCACCGAGCAGGAGGCTTTGGCGAAAAACATGTTGAGGCAGCTCGAGCTAAGCTCTAGGTCTTCGAAGCAGGGTTGCCTAGATCTGAGTGACTCAAGATGAGTCACAGGTGAGTGTTGGGGGCCTGTTGGCCCTTGAATAAGTTTTGAGGAAACATTGGTCGTATTTGACCAATTTTGGGACATTGACAGGTTGGTCAAAGGTGGAGCGCCCAAGCGGAGAGGATATCATGGGATCTTGCTTGTTTTGTGGGCTTGTGGACCCAACAAAGGGTTTTTAGGGTTTATGTAATGGGTTAAGGGATGTCATCCCATGGGGTTACCAATGATCAGGCCTTGTTGTAATTGTATAAATAAGAAGTAGCTAAGCAATGTAAGTAGTAGTGTTAGCTATGTGCACAATATGTTTGGCTTAGTGCAAGAGATCCGGTTGGCTTTGTGGAAGAATGATTTAAGTCTTGCAGAGCTAATTGAAATTATTTTGTAATTTGCTTTGTGCACAAATGTTGTATGTAGGTGATTTGTGCTATTAAGGAGTTGGCTCTATGCCTTGACCTGATTTTGAGGAAGGTGGATCAAGTGCGCAGTGTGCAGATCACCTGTCCACCGCGGAGTTGGGATATGTGGCTTTGTGCACATGAGCATATGAATGTAAGGATATCGAAGACTAATAAATAAGAATAATAATTTGGTGGACGTAGCCCCACATTGGGGTGAACCACGAATATCTTGTGTCTTGATGTGCTTTGTGCAATGTTGTTTATGTGGTTATTTTCTTAGTGCTGTTGTTTTTACGTATAATGGATGCACCTGATGTTGTATATTACTACTTAATGATGTGAATGAATGCTAGATATGGGCTAATGCTGTGTGCTAAGTGATTGGAAGTGTTAGATCTTGATTTTTACTGTGCTTCTCTGTAATAAGGGTTAATATGTGATGTACATGAGAATCATAACCCAATGCATATTGTTGGCTAAGTGCTCTGTTAAGTATTGTAATCATAGATCTGTGTCCCAGCTTGGTTATAGACACTTGATTCCTACAACCCCCCCTGCCTCTACCTTGGGTGAGACTTCATATGCTTTGCAGGTGTTTCCGAAAGGGCTAGTAGTTAGGGTTTTGTTGGTGCACTGTTGAAGCATTGAACCCTGGTTCTGCCCTCTGTTCCAACAAGGGCTCATGGTAACTGGAAACTTCTCAGACCTCAAGTAGAATACAATGTTTCCATACCATTCTGAATATGCCAATGTTTCTCCTACTGAAATTGAAATCATTCCATCCACATAATTACTATTTGCAATGAGCTTACATAAACCTTGTCCTTTGACAACCTTTAAAGGTTTAATTTCAATATCATATTCTTGGATCTTCGCTAGTCAATTAGCCCATTTTCCTTCTCTCAATTGTTGATTCAAAAACATCTTCACTGGTGAGGATGGAACATAAGAAATGACATGAGAATTTAGTATGTATGTCCGAAAGTACGCCACCACTTTCACAAGAGCCAGGGCTTGCTTTTCCAGTTCTAAATATCTTAATTCATAATCATGACAGGTTTTTCTCATGAAACTGATTGGGAGTTCTTCACCTTTGGTATTACTCTCAGTAAGAACAGATGCAACAATTTTTTCTGTAGAGAATGAATAGATGATGAAGTCCCTTTGAAAATCTAGTCTAATGAGGATTGGAGTTGTGGTTATTTCCCTTTTGATATTATTGAAGTTTTCTTGTGTATCTGTTGTCCATTCAAAACTTTTCTCCTTTTTCAACAATAAATTGATCGGCTTCACAATACTTGCATAGTCCGGAACAAATATTCACACAAAGTTGATCTTACCCAAAAATGATTGAACTCCTTTCTTAGATGATGGGGGTTTGAGTTCATTTATAACTTTAACTCTTTCTAGATCTATATAAATCCCTTCCTTTCACACAATATGACCCAACAATTTTCCTTGAGTTACAACGAATAAACACTTCTTTGGGTTTAGGGAAACACCATATAATATGAATTTATCAAAAACCTTTCTCAAGTGATGAATGTGATCACCCCTTGTTTTTCAATGCACCATCAAGTCATCTTGATAATCTTCCATGAATTCTCCTATCAACCTATTAAATAAAATCCATGTTAGGTAAAGGATAATTAACCTTTATACTTTCTTTGTTAATATCCCTGAAATATACACACATTTGAATCTGACTAGTCTTCTTTCTTACTATCACAAGGCTTGAAATCCAATCAGAATGCCGAATGGGATATAGTACTCCATCCCTGTTTAATTTCTCCAGTTCAACTTTTACCATAGGTTTTAATTTGGGGTTCATCATCCTTATTTTTTGCTTGACCGGATTTTCTTCTTCTCTCAAAGGAATAATATGTTGGAATATTGTTGTATCATAAGCTTTCAAATCATCATAAGTCCATGCGAACACATCAATATATTATTTAAACAATGCAACATATTGATCAACTTCCTTAATGGTGCAATCAATTACCAAATTGACATATTTTGGGGAACTGTCAATTCCAATATTGATCTTGTTTCTTGAACCTTTCAGAGTGAAATTTCTTCCAAGATATTCTTAGCATGATAATATTTCATAAAAAGGGAATTTGATTGAATACAATCCTTCAAGACAACATATAAGTGATTGTATTCATCATCATCATTCAACAAATTTTTTTCCAACTGTTCATCATTCTCAAATACTTGTAAATACTCCAAGTTATCAGGTAGATAAGGTCGAAATACCCTTTCTACTTGAAAATATGTTTTTCTTTGAATATCATCAGGGGTTGACACTGAGGCCGCCAAAGACAATGAATCTGCCTACTGATTCTTATCCCTTGGAATGAAAGAAATGTTGAAAGAGTTGAAAGATTCCATCAATTTGTTAACTCTTTTGAAATATAATTTGAGTCTTTCCTTCTTGATTTTGTACCTCTGGGTGACTTGATTAATGATCAACTCGGAGTCTCTAGTCAAAATTAGATGTTTTAGCTTCGTTTCTTGTGCAAGAATCATTCCTTGAATCAAAGCTTCATATTCTGCCTCATTATTAGTACATGCAAATTCAAGTTTGATAGCATGTGGATGCATAATATTACCTGGATTTACAAGGACAATTCCAACTCCACTTTCAGAACTTGAACAAGCTCCATCAAATGACATCCTCCAATAACCTTCAAACAGATGCTCTTGATTCTCCGTGTCTTGAATTTTCTCCAGGATTTCAATGTGTTCCATGTCTAGGATAGCATAATTTATAATCCCAACATCTATATAGTTTTCCATTAATTCATTATCCTTCTTTTTGAAAGAGAAGTGTTTCCTGGGTTCATGGGGAACCTTAATCATTTCTCCTTCTTTTCCGAGTAGCATCATGAAACTTCCATTGTTCATTATATGTCCCTCGACCATGGATGACCAATCTCTTCCCAAAACAACTCCATAAGCCAGAGGAAGGTCTACCACAATAATATTAAAAACTGTAATAATATGGGGATCCACTATGATCCAAGCATAAAAGTCCTTGATTTCTCCATAAGATGGTACTTGTCTAGAATCAATTGCATATACACTTTCACCAGTCTTGTAATATTTGGTACAGTTCCTTCCCAATGCCTCCATGACCGCCAGTGGCATAATATTGTTGGTCGCACCAGTGTCAACTTGTAATGTCCCTTTCCAAGTAGGAGCTCCAGAGAGGAGGCTTAATGATCTAAACCTCCTCGTTAGACTATAGACAGGGCCAGAAAAGGGGTAAACAGGGTTACTAGAGGTCACTCCAGTCACAGGTGTTATATTCGGAAAGTGACATTGAGCTAAAAAGGGTTAAAAGCACTTTTAAGTCATTATGAG
>JZKD02S1256919.1:46471-63753 GCA_000966675.3 Picea glauca
GCTATAAAGGAAGGGTCAGCGACCTAATTCATCATTATGCAGATTATGACTTGTCATTGAGGAGAAGAGGTGCATCTCAGGAGAGATAGTTCAGTGGATTCCAGGAGGAAGACACTAATTGGATGATTTCGGTGTTGAGAGACACACCCTAGTCACCGGGGAGATCATTAAGGTCTTTCGTCATTCTTCAACAGCATTTACATAGTGTTCAACAGCAAAGGCACACTCATCCAGAGTGAGGGCGCAACTTCTGTGAGGGTTTTTAGTCGACTTATCCCATCCAGGGAGAATTTTGAGATTTCCCTCCGAACCATTTGAGAGGAAGGCAAGGTGCATATTTTTCCTAGTTCCTCATCAGATTCCGACGGAGGAAACAACTGGGGTGCATTTTCCATACTTGGATGTGTGACACTTTTGGCGGATACATTTGGGGTTCCAGAGCAAGCATCAAGCCATATTTAGGGAAACCCTTCCGACCCATTTCCTAGTAGACGAAGGTGGTCATTTTGAGACACACCTCATTCGATTTTGTCAATGGAATCACTATGACACATTTTGCTAGAGAAAGAGAGGTGCATTCCTCTAGGGGGATCCATACGAGGTCCAAACTCACCAGGAGAAGGGTCCGATAGCTACCAGTACTGAGGACTAGAGCAGGGTGCATCATTTGGGACATTTTTCGGGACATTCCGAGAAGTACATCTCCTAGGGCGAACTTTCTAGACTTCCAGCAGTTACCGTCAGAGATGCCATAGTCCCAACACATCCATTGATTCCACAATGCTCCCATATTCTGGGTATTATCTTTTAGTTGCTTATTTGTATTCCAACTAAGATCCTTTTTCTGTTGATCTAGTCGAGTATTGTCAGTTTATTCAGCCGCATTTGACCATTTTGTAATCCACAGAGATATCATAATATAAACTTTGCAGTCCTTTGTTGCATTTTTTATTTGTATGATCATTTATATGATGTAAACGATTAATCCTACACACACATTAGCAGTGTTTCCTAGACTAGCCAAGTCAGGAATGTTATAGTGGTATCAGAGCTTTGGTCTTGCCAGCCTATGAATAAAGACAATGAGTGAAGTAGAAAACCCAGAGGGTCGTGAACACGTAGGTGATGAATATGTCACTTACAATGGGCATAAGGAAAGAAGGCATAGGCCTAACTTTCCCCCTTTTCCTCCTAGCTCAGAGGAAGAGGAAGAGGCACACAGAGAAGCAGAGAGAAGGGCAGAGTGTGAGGCTAAGCACGAGGCAGAGAGGATGCTAGGAGATAGATATGAGCGACTAGAGGGAAGTGGCAAGGCCCCCATAGATCCAGAGACAACTTTCATGCAGGTTATCAACGATATGTTAGCTAGTCAACGGACCATGTCTCAGTCCTTGGCACAGGTGGTTGATAGATTGGATAGAGTGGGCACCCCAGACACACAAGTCCCGCATGCAGCATAGGGGAACTTAGGAGAAGGCAGTAGATCCCAGTCACCCTCTCACACATACACCTCTGCGAGTAGGATTCCCAAACCCTTGTTTCCCAGTTTCCAGAGGGAACTCCTGGTAGCAACACCACCACTAATAACACTGAGGCCACCCACTCATGTAGAGGAAATTACAGAGTATAGGAGGGAGTACGCAGCATTGGATCGCATCTTCCATCAGGACATGACCCTAGTCAAGTACTATGGACTCAGACTCAGAAACCACCCCAGAGAGCTACAGAGAGGAGGACCACAATAGCAACAGGGGCATAACATGGATTTCATCCAAAAAGTTGGTAAACTCACCATACCTTCTTTTGACGGATCGTCCAAATGCACTGCCAGAGCTTGGGTACAGAAGCTAGACACATACTACAAGCTCAACCGGATGACCGAGACAGAGACCATCAGTTTCACAACCTTACACTTGGAGGGTGAGGCACACGAGTGGTGGTATCATGGATTGGTGACATTGGGTCACAATCACATCAATTCCTATAGGGAGTTCACATAGAGGCTCATGGATAGGTTTGACAAGAGGGATCTCAAGATCCACTTCAGGGATCTAGCCCAGTTGAGACAAACTCACATAGCAGAGACATTCATCACAGAGTTTTAGCAGGTAGCCATGGCAGTGACAGATATATCAGAGCCCAGGTTGATCATGCTATTCTCAGAGGGACTCACTGAGCCTTTGAGATGATGGGTGAAGGCATACATGCCTCCCACCTTGCAAGATGCCATCCTTCGCACTCGAGATTTGGCAGACTCAGTGCCAAAGAATAAAACCTTTTCCAAACCCTTCGTACCCTAGAAGGATTGAGATAGAAATCCATTCCAGAGAGAATGGAAGGGAAAGGAGAAGTTGGATGATGATACTAGGTGAGAGATTATGAGGAAGAATCTTTTCTTCAATTGCAGAGACCTTTGGGTCCCAGGCCACTGGTGCATGGGCAAGGGAGAGATTCATTATATTGATGTGGCAGCAGATAGTGTGGACAGTGAGGAGGAGGATAAGGATAGTGGATCCACTAGCGTAGAGGAGGAGTCAACACAGGCAAAGGAGAAGCCTCCCCATAGACCACTGACATCGACAGGATCCCATCCTCCAGTAGTCCCACAACCGCCTGAGTAGGATAACAGGAGGAAACCAACAAAGGGAGGAGTCATAGTGACCCTTTCTGGTGTCCCCAGGTATGATACCCTCTGGATTAGAAGGAATATTCAGGGGCAATGGGAAATTTTCCTAATAGATGGTGGGGCCACCCAGAAATTCATCAATGCTTCACTAGTATCAAGACAGCCACTTCAGACAGAGGAGTTTGAGGGGTTTGATGTTGAAGTAGCATATGGCCACACAGTGGAGTGTCTAGATAGAGTTCCAGACTTGGAGGTAAAGTTAGGAAACTATATAGTGAGAGACACATTTTATGTGGTTGACCTATCTGACATAGATGTAGTGTTGGGAGTCCAGTGGATGATTACCTTGGGAAAAATCACCACTAATTACCAAACCTTGGAGATGGGATTCAGAGACCATGACGGGAAGAAGGATGTTGTAAGAGGTATGTCGATAGGAGCACCCAGGACAGTTTCAACCAAGAGGATGGAGAGAATATTCAGACATGGGGAGGTAGAATATGTCACCGAGTGTTTGATCACTATGCGGAAAGATTCAGAGGGTCGATAACAGTATCATACAGAGGTCAAGAATTTTTTGGGACGACATCAACAAGTTTTTTAGTCAATTCCACTAGGGAGACCACCTGGCATGGGGTTTGAGCACACCATTGAGTTGGAAGAGGGTGCCAAACTGATAATCACCCCCCCCCGATCATCATCCTAGGAGGTTCAAGGATGAGATAGAGAAGGCAATCGAGGAATTTCTAGTGATGGGACACATCAGACCGAGCAACAACCCATTCGCTTCTTCAGTTGTCTTAGTTCTGAAGAAGGATGACACCATGAGGATGTGCATTGATTATCGATCCTTGAATAAGAAAACCATAAAGAACCGATATCCTATCCCACGCATTGACGAGTTTCTGGATGAACTGCATGGGGTAGTTTTATTCTCAAAGATTGATCTACGCTCTGGGTATCGCCAGATCAATATCCGAGAGTAGGACATAGAGAAGACGACATTTCAATGTCACTTTGGACATTTCAAGTTCCTGGTTATGCCATTTGGG
Source organism: Picea glauca (assembly GCA_000966675.3). Taxonomy (NCBI): domain Eukaryota; kingdom Viridiplantae; phylum Streptophyta; class Pinopsida; order Pinales; family Pinaceae; genus Picea; species Picea glauca. The sequence continues at coordinate 50,150 of JZKD02S1256919.1, forward strand.
CTAACCAATGCACCTGCCACATTCTAGTCTTGCATGAACCACATATTAAGGGATCAGTTGAGGAAATCAGTCTTGGTTTTCTTCGATGACAACTTGGTCTACAACAAGACATGGCAGGAGCATATTAGGCACTTGGATGAGGTATTGAGCATCATGAAGGCATAATCATTATATGCCAAAGAGTCCAAGTGTGAGTTCAGTATGACAGAGCTTCTTTACTTAGGCCATATCATCAGTGCACAGGGGGTATAGGTGAACTAGGAAAAGATCAGGGCCATTCTGGACTGGTCAACGTGCAGGAATGTAACAAAGTTGAGGAGTTTCTTTGGGATGTGCAACTATTACAGGTGGTTCATCCAGGGTTTTTCTCAACTTGGAGCACTGATGAAGGATCTTACCGAGCATGGGGCTTTCATATGGACTGAGGAATCACAAAAATCCTTTGATCACATGAAGGAAGTCATGAGCACTTGTCCAGTATTGGCATTACTAGACTTCACCTTGCCATTTGTACTAGAGTGTGACACATCTGGCGAGGGTATTGGGGCAATTTTGATGCAGGGAGGACACCCCATTGTATTCGAGAGCAGGAACCTCAGTCAACCCGATAGGTTGTACTCCATTTATGACAAGGAGATGTTGGAAATCATGCATGCCTTGACCAAATTCAAACAATACTTGGTGGGCAGCAAATTCATGGTCAAGATGGATCACAACAGCTTGAAGTGTTTCCTTGAGCAGAAGGACCTCAGTGAGAACCAACAGAAATGGGTGACGAAGGTACAAGCATTCGAATTCGACATAGAGTATGTTAAGGGGAAGAAGAACATTGTGGTAGATGCACTATTGGGGAGACCTGCGACTTGTTCTTTGATGGAGATTTCAGCAGATTGGAAATCCCACTTGCTAGTGAAATATTCTAAGAACATGTTCGCTTGTGAGGTGATGGATGGAAAGATACAAGATGACAGGTATAGGGTCATTGACGATGTCATATTATACAAGGATAGAGTCTACTTAGTGCCAGATTCAAGGCTCAAGAAGAAGATCCTCACAACAATTCATGATTCACCACTAGCAGGCCATCATGGGTTCTTCAAAACCTACAGATGGATCATGGAGAGGTTCTCATGGAAGGGCCTCAAAAAGGATGTTATGAGACACGTCAGTGAGTGTGTGACTTGGTAGTAGAAGAAGTTAGAGCATGCTCTTCCAGTAGGGCTACTTCAGCCACTCCCCATTCCAGAGCAGAAATGGGAGAGTATATCAATAGACTTCATCACAAGCCTAACCAAGGTCGAGGGTAAGGATTGTATCTATGTAGTGGTCGACATATTGACTAAGTTTTCTCATTTCTATGTGTTAGCAATATTTCTTGTATAAGGGGGGTAGAATGCATAAAAGGGGTAAAAACCCACTTGTCCAAAGTTTCGGGTGACAATGCGCCCGTGGTAAGCAGCAAGCAATACCGGGCGGTCCAGATTGGCGCGCCCAGATCGACAGCGCACAGCAAATTCCGGACCCCCCTTGCCTTTCGACCTTTAAGCGAGGGGGGGGGGGTACGGAATCGGGGGTGCACCTCTCCGACGGTTCAGATAAGCGCGCCCAGATCAACGACGATAAAGATAATTTTGGACCCCCCCTGCCTTTCTACCTTTAAGCGGAGGGGGGGGGTCCGGAATCGAATAAGAAGCTTCCTACGACCGAGATTTCAGTGCTCAGATCAACGACGCCAAGGCAGCCACGTCCTTCTCAGTTGCCCTGTCTTTAACCCCGGGTGGGCCCTTCTCCCATTGTCACACCTTCCTTTCCACCTCTCCCTTGCTGTCGTGTGTCATCTATCCGCCTCCCCATCTCCACCCAGGTGGCCCATCTCCCGTCCCGCTGTCCAGTCACTACCTGCCGCATATCCCGCTCCTTTTCCACGTCAGCCTCTCACCTGAAGGAGAATCCTCCCATATTCTTCCCCCTTTTTCTCCACCTGATGTCCTCCGTCATCTCCCTCTCATCTCGTCACTTCGCCCATATGCCCTTATAACCTGGCGCCTCCGTTCCTGTCATGCGCCTCACCCTCCGCGCTGGCCTCCATACCTGTTCCTCAAGCTATTCAGTTATTCTAGGTGGCAGCGCGAGAAGTTGTCCATATCCCGAAGTGCTGAGTCGGCTGGGCCATTCCAAATCCCAAGAAGCAGTTATTGAAGCGGTTGGTGGTGGTTAGACATCGTCTCCGCCATTATGGGGACATCTTGCAATTAATTAAAGGCACGTCGATTCGCCGAAGAAACTGTCAGAAGACTGATTGCGTCTTCCATAAGTTGCACGACCATTCAAAGATTGCAGCTCCGTGTTGTCAGAAGCCATGCAGACGCAAAGCTCTCAATGCTACGTCTCGATCTTGTTGTTGTTGTTGTTTTGAGTATATGTAGGCATTTTTGCCATTTTTTGTATCTATCGATGGTAGAGCTAAGCTCCCGACTGTTAAGTTTCAGCGACATTATGGTTTCTTGGTTATGCCTCTGTGTTTGAGACTTCTTGGTTTATAACAAACAGTTCTCCTTTCTCCCATCTTTGTTTCATCTCATGCGGGAGTGTTCACAGTGAATGATTCACGTGGATTGTTGCAGTTATGTTACGATAAAGGATTTGTTGTGGCATTTTTGTACTCTCTGGTTTTCTGTGTTCGAACATTAAGGGACTTTGTGTTTGAATGCTTTCTTCCCCAGTCTGTGATGAACCTGATGTTTATTGTAGGCCACTGCACTCTTCTTGCATAGGTCTTCCACCTGCTCACCCTTTTACTACGACTCACTGTTTGGAGTTTATCAAGACCTCACTCGTTCACGCATGCCTGGTCTAGTTTACGAGTTGATACCATGCTGTTTTTAGTTTCCTTCCATTTGATCACCCTTTAAACAAATCGTGACATTACTCTGATGGGCGTCGGGCTCTGCCCCTACTAGCAATCCAGGGGTGACTTCCGATAGCCAACATTTCTGGCGCCGTTGCCGGGGACGAAGTTGAAGATTTTCCCTAGGCAGAACGACAACGACTAACTGATTTCTGAAGGTGCATCAGACGTCAGAACTTGAAGATTGCTACTGTGCACCTGGCGACTCCACTGCGACAACTCCGCTGGGGAGAACCCGTTCTATCAACTGTGGCTTCGAGAGGCAGACATACGAGGTCGAATCCACAATTTCCTTTAGCCACACCAAAAGTAGACTTGGAAGCAGTGCGCAGAAAGGGAAAGAGAGCTACAAAAGAAGTTTCTGTCGATGAAAAAGGTAATACGCCCTCCCCTTCTGTAAAAACTCCATTTTCAGATTCTCAGTTTCCAAGTCGTCCTTCCTCTGAAGTTTCCCATTTTCTGAACTTTGGGAGTGTTCCTGCTGAGTTTTCCCCTCCTGGTCTAGTGCCAGAGGGAGAGATCCTTGTCACTTCCCCCTCAGGAGGTTTCACTACTCCTCCTTTGATTACTACTGCTGCATAGAGAGAAACACCTACACACTCAGGTCCCTTAGACTTCTCTCTGTTTTCCCCGTCGTCTCCTGTGAGGAACTCTCTTCCTTCCTCACCTACTCATACTCTGTCTCCTCCGAGTTCTCCTCTGCTCAACATCCCTATGGTTGGTGTTAATCCCCCTCCGAACAGAATGGATGCCATAATCGCTGCTAGATATGCTCCTTTGATTCTTCCTCAGCCTTTGAACCCTCTCCCTGCTGGAGATTATTAGAAATACATGCCTAAGTTCAGTGGTGAGGGAGATGTGACTGTTGAAGAGCACCTGGCTGCCTTTTATAGCTATGCAGACAACCTCAATATTGAGAACGAATATGTCTGGATGAGAGTCTTCGTTCAGAGCCTGGATGGTGAGGTTAGGAAGTGGTTCAGGGGACTGGCCCCAGGATCCATAGCTGGGATTGAGGCTCTGGATAATGTTTTCCTGAGACAGTGGGGAGATAGAAAAGATTACATATATTATATGACTGAGTTCAGGTCCCTTAAAAAGCAGGAAGGAGAGTCTGTCTCTGACTTCTCCAAAAGGTTCAATAAAATGTATAACAAGATTCCTGCAGAGATAAAGCCTTCCGAAGCCTCTGCTCAAATTTCATATGCTAGTGCATTTTATCCTGATTTCTGCCTAGTATTAAGAGAAAGGAGAGCCACCTCTTTAGCTCAGATGCAAGATGCAGCTATAGAAGTGGAATCCAACATGTTAGCAGCCGACAGACTGAGAAACTAGGCTGACACAAACAGAAGAAAAGGAAAATCAGAAGCCTCGACTTCTGACTCCACCATCTCGGGCCCATCATTGTCCCATCCTCAAGTAAGCGAGCTGGCCCAAGTAATGAACTTTCTTAAAGAAGAGGTGGAGAGATTGAAGGTGGAAAGGAGGCAGATGTATAAAGGCCCTCAGAACGTAGAAAATAAAGGAGGTTTCAGGAGACCAAACAGTTTTTCTCCTCCAACTATGCACAAAGAGAAGGAAAGAGACAGAGACGACCAGAGAATTCAGGCTCCCTTCCAGAACAATTTTGTAGCCAATGAGGAAGAAGGAGAAGCAGATGAGCCTGAGTCTAAAATTCATAGTGTAGAGGTTACTCCCCCTTTCCCTCATCTGACCAAATCAGCATATGAAGAGTCTCTCATGGATGGTCAGTTGAACGAATTGAGCAAGGGTGACAAAGCTGGCGGAGGCGGAGGCATGTATAACCTGAGATCCGACAAGAAGGCAACAGCACTTGACATTCCTGAGTCATCCGCTAGAGCAGAGAAGCCTACTGACGAGGTAGCAAACGGCCACAGAGGTAAGAAGGCCCGACCTCTCTCCCCTATCATTCAAATTCATGCCCCTGAGATTAGAGAAATTCCAAAGCTCACATCTTCTTTTAATTTTGAGCATGAAATTCAAAAGATCAGAATCCCCGTACCCCTCACTGAGTTAATCAAACATGGGGAATTCAAAAAACGCTTCTCCGACCTGTTGAAATCTGAAGCCTCTGGCCTTTCCATAGACTGCATAAACCTCCAAGATGAAAGGCCTGCAGTGGTCCTAGGTCCCATGGTAGAAGACAGAGATGACTCATCCCCTCCCTGAACATACATGACAAAGTCCTACATAATTGCTTAATGGATTCAGGGGCCTCCCATAACCTCATGCCTAAAGCCGTCATGGAAGAGCTAGGATTAGAAGTCACCAGAGCCTATCTTGACCTCTATTCCTTTGATTCCAGGAGGGTACAATGTTTGGGAGTCATCAAGGACCTAGTAGTTTCCCTGTTTCAGCTGCCCATGAAAAGTATGGTCATGGATATAGTGGTAGATGATGTTCCCCCCAAATTTGGCATGATGTTGTCAAGATCATGGATTAAGAGACCGGGAGGGACGCTACAGATGGATCTCACATATGCCACTATCCCGGTCTTTGGGGGGGAACATAGGAGATTATACAGAGAGGCCCAACTATCCTATATAGTCAGTGATGAAGCAAACCCCACAAATCACCCCATCTATGCCTTGGACACTGAATTAGGATCTAGCTTATTGCAGGTCACTGATGAGCCTGAGACCCCTTTGCAGATCAGAAAGCAGCTCAGTCCTGATCAGGGGATGCCTCCTTCAACCTCCTCTGTTTGGAAGATGTTCTTTGATGGAGCTTCTTCCAGTATAGGTGCAGGTGCTGGAGTGGTTTTTAAATCTCCTTCTCAGGAAACCATATCACTGTCATACAAGATAGAATTTGAAGTCACCAACAATGTGGCAGAATATGAAGCTCTGGTCCTAGGATTAAGGGTTGCAAAAGAAATGGGAATCAGGGAGATGGCTGTGTTCGGGGATGCAGAATTAATTGTCCAGCAGGTCAAAAACGTCTATCAGACCAAGCACCCTCGCCTCAAGAATTACAGGAACGAGGTATGGGATCTAATTGATAGTTTCTTCCTGGCTTTCAACATCTCTTTTATTCCACGGGAAGAAAATGCCCTAGCCAACTTTCAGGCCTTCTCAGCAAGTTTGTTCGAAGCTCCTGCGCTGCCTACTGACAGATCAGAAGTGGAAATAAGATACAGACCCTCTGTACCGGACAATGTCAAACATTGGAAGGTATTTGAAGATGATCAGGAGATTGAGAAATTCCTCCAATCCATCGATGACTTCTCTGCACTGCATATAGATGAGGACCCTGACAAAGAACCTGATCACCACCCTGGGGAGTTGTTGAATAAAGTTGCTGACCATCAAATTATTCAATTGTCGAGCAATCATATACCGCGAGGTCTGATCCCATTAGAAAGATTGTTCAATGGGAATGATGTGGCGATAAAGGGCAGAATTTCGGGTGATGATGCTGATACGACTGAATGCAACATAGGCACACCAGAGGAGCCCAAGTTTGTCAAGCTTTCAAGGAATTTGACTGAGGAGCAAAGGGTTGGGTATACTGATTTGCTGAGAGAGTTTGCTGACGTGTTTGCGTGGACCTATAAAGACCTCAAGACATACGACACGTCAGTCATTGAGCACAAGATCCCACTGAAGGAGGAGGCTAAACCTTTCAAACAGAAGCTGAGACAGATAAATCCTACGCTGTTACCTGTCATGGAGAGGGAGGTAAAAAAGCTGCTGGATGCCCAAATCATAGTTCCCTTGAGATACTCTAGTTGGGTAGCCAATTTGGTCCCAGTAAGAAAGAAGAGCAGAGAAATCAGAGTGCGTCGATTTCAGAAACCTGAACAGGAGTTCGAGGAAGGACAATTACCCCCTGCCCAACATGGAACATATATTGCAGAGGGTCACTGGTGCATCTAGGATATCTATGATTGATGGATTTTCTGGTTATAATCAGATATCAGTCATGCCTGAAGACAGAGAAAAGACAGCCTTCACCACTCCCTGGGGCACATTCATGTATGCCAAGATGCCCTTCGGATTGATGAATGCAGGGGAGACGTTTCAGCGAGTCATGGACATAGCCTTTATCGGGGAAAAGGATAAGTTTGTGGTGATTTACCTAGATGACATAACAGTCTTCTCCAAGACTGATATAGAACACCACCACCATTTGACGGAGGTTTTCCTGAAGTGTCGCAGGTTTGGCCTTTCCCTAAATCCCAAGAAATCATTGTTTGCTATGCAAGAGGGGAGGTTGTTAGGCCATATAGTATCAGCGGAGGGAGTGAGGATTGATCCTGACAGGGTAGAAGCAATTCAGGCCCTGCCACTTCCCAGATCTAAAAAGGAGGTCCAAGCATTTTTGGGAAGGATTAATTTCCCGAGGAGGTTTGTCTCAAATTTTGCTGAATTGATAAAACATATCACAGCCATGCTCAGGAAGGACCATGAAATAAAATGGACTGCTGAACCCAGGAAGTCTTTTGACCAAATAAAGAAAGCATTAACCGAGGCTCCGGTGCTGATCAGTCCAGATTATTCTAAAGATTTTATGATATTTTCTTTTGCTTCCTTTGACACAGTAGCGGCGGTTCTGTTGCAGAAAAATGATCAAGGGCAAGAGAAGCCTATTGCCTTCTTCAGTAAAGCACTGAGAGATGCAGAGCTCCGATACGAGATCATGGAAAAGCAGACTTATGCCTTGGTGAAAGCTCTCAAAGCTTTCAGGGTCTATGTCTTACACTCAAAGATTATTGCATATGTCCCTTCAACCTCTGTGAAGGACATTCTTATACAACCTGACATAGATGGAAGAAGAAGTAAATGGATCGCTAGGATCCTAGAATTTGATCTGGAAATTAAGCCCACCAAGCTAATAAAGGGGCAGGGTTTGGCCAAGCTCCTAGCTAAATCCAATTATAAAGCCTTGGAAATCAATTTTATCAATGGGCAAGTTGAATCATCCAACAAGGGTTCCCAAAGCACCGTGCCATTATCAGCATGCCCCTGGTACAGAGATATCTTGTATTTCCTGCAGGAGTTGAGACCCCCTGATGGGATGGAGAAAGGCAAGGCAAGAGCTTTAAAGCTCAAAGCTGTCAGGTATTGTCTTGTTGGCCAAGCCTTATACTGGAAAGACCCCCAGGGGATACTACTCATGTGTTTGGACCCGCAGTAGGTCCAGCAGGTTATGTATGATTTCCATAGCGGTTTCTGTGGAGGCCATTATTTTTGGAAGACCACTGCTCACCAGATCCTCCGAGCTGGGTACTACTGGCCCACCTTATTTCCTAATGTCTGTAGGGGAATTAGAGCTTGCATCAAGTGCCAGAAATTCTCAGGGAAGCAACAGCTCAAATCCCTGCCATTGAAACCTGTGGTGGTCTCAGCACCCTTTCAGCAGTGGGGATTGGACTTTATAGGGGAGATTCACCCTCCCTCAAGTGGCCAGCACCGATGGATTTTGACAGCGACTGACTACTTCACTAAATGGATAGAAGCTGTCCCTACCAGAAGCACTTCTCACAAAGCGATCATCATCTTACTGGAGGACATCATTGCTAGGTTTGGCTGCCCCAGTAAAATTGTCACTGACAATGCTTCACCATTTCGGTCTGAGCCTCTAATCAAATTTTGTGAACAGTTTGGGATTTCACTGATTCACTCCACTCCATACTATCCTTAGGGGAATGGACTGGCAGAGTCCTCTAATAAAAGTCTAATCAAGCTTATCAAGAAGCTATTGGAGGATATTAAAAGGGCCTGGGACTCAAAGCTCAAATTTGCACTTTGGGCCGACCGAGTTACAACGAAGAAATCCCTGGGTCTCTCACCCTTCCAGCTTGTTTACGGGATTGAGGCAGTTTTCCCCACTCAGCTTGCCTTGCCTGCGGCAAACCTTCTCCATGACTATGAGGGGGAACCTAATCTTATGCTCAGAAGAATTCATCAGATGGTGGAAGTGCAGCAGATCAGAGAACAGGTCCTGGATAGAGCTTACCATCGTCAGTAGAAGATCAAGCAAGCTTTTGACAGAAAAAACAAGAAGAAAGAGTTTCAGCAGGGTGATCTGGTGCTCAAGTGGGATGCACCTAGGCAGGAGAAGGGCAAACACAGTAAATTTGATGCCCTCTGGTTCGGGCCTTTCAAGATCCTGTAAGTGTTTTCCAACAACACCTACAGGTTGCAAGATCTGGAAGGCAATGAAGTTTTCAGTGGCCGAGTCAATGGGCATTTCTTACAGAAATGTTTTATGTGAGCCGTAGTCGGCTCATTTTGCTTTGTTTTGTAAATATTGTTCTTTGTTTTCATCTTTTGTTTTTCGGACTAATAAATGACTCCGTAGCCCAACAACAAAGGCACTAAGTCTGCAAACGAGTTCTTAGAGCATCACAGGGACGACTCTATCCCACATGGAGCCAAATGTTAGCGATATTTCTTGTATAAGGGGGGTAGAATGCATAAAAGGGGTAAAAACCCACTTGTCCAAAGTTTTGGGCGACAATGCGCCCGTGGTAAGCAGCAAGCAATACCGGGCGGTCCAGATTTGTGCGCCCAGATCGATGGCGCACAGCAAATTACGGACCCCCCTTGCCTTTCGACCTTTAAGCGAGGGGGGGGGTCCGGAATCGGGGGCGCACCTCTCCGACGGTCCAGATAAGCGCGCCCGGATCAACGGCGATAAAGATAATTCCGGACCCCCCCGCCTTTCTACCTTTAAGCGGAGGGGGGGGGGGTCCGGAATCGAATAAGCAGCTTCCTACGGCCGAGATTTCAGTGCTCAGATCAACGACGCTAAGGCAGCCACGTCCTTCTCAGTTTCCCTGTCTTTAACCCCGGGTGGGCCCTTCTCCCATCGTCACACCTTCCTTTCCACCTCTCCCTTGTTGCCGTGTGTCATCTATCTGCCTCCCCATCTCTGCCCAGGTGGCCCATCTCCCGTCCCGCTGTCCAGTCACCACCTGCCACATATCCCGCTCCTTTTCCACGTCAGCCTCTCACCTGAAGGTGAATCCTCCCGTCTTCATCCCCCTTTTTCTCCACCTGATGTCCTCTGTCATCTCCCTCTCATCTCGTCACTTCTCCCATATGCCCTTATAACACGACGCCTCCGTTCCTGTCATGCGCCTCACCCTCCGCGCTGGCCTCCATACCTGTTCCTCAAGCTATTCAGTTATTCCAGGTGGCAGCGCGAGAAGTTGTCCATATCCCGAAGTGTTGAGTTGGCTGGGCTATTCCAAATCCCAAGAAGCAGTCATTGAAGCGGTTGGTGGTGGTTAGACATCGTCTCCGCCATTATGGGGACGTCCTGCAATTAATTAAAGGCACGTCGATTCGCCGAAGAAACTATCTGAAGACTGATTGCGTCTGCCATAAGTTGCACGACCATTCAAAGATTGCAGCTTCGTGTTGTCAGAAGCCATGCAGACGCAAAGCTCTCAATGCTACGTCTTGATCTTGTTGCTGTTGTTGTTTTGAGTATATGTAGGCATTTTTGCCATTTTTTGTATCTATCGATGGTAGAGCTAAGCTCCCGACTGTTAAGTTTCAGCGACATTCTGGTTTCCTCGTTATGCCTCTGTGTTTGAGACTTATTGGTTTATAACAAACAGTTCTCCTTTCTCCCATCTTTGTTTCATCTCATGCCGGAGTGTTCACAGTGAATGATTCACGTGGATTGTTGCAGTTATGTTGCGATAAAGGATTTGTTGTGGCATTTTTGTACTCTCTGGTTTTCTGTGTTCGAACATTAAGGGACTTTGTGTTTGAATTCTTTCTTCCCCAGTCTGTGATGAACCTGATGTTTATTGTAGGCCACTGCACTCTTCTTGCATAGGTCTTCCACTTGCTCACCCTTTTACTACGACTCACTGTTTGGAGTTTATCAAGACCTCACTCGTTCACGCATGCCTGGTCTAGTTTACGAGTTGATACCATGCTGTTTTGAGTTTCCTTCCATTTGATCACCCTTTAAACAAATCGTGACATTACTCTGATGGGCGTCGGGCTCTGCCCCTGCTAGCAATCCAGGGGTGACTTCCGATAACCAACACTATGCCATACCGACAGAGTACAATGCAGTTTAGGTAGCCGAGATATTCTTCAGGAAGGTCTTCAGACTTCATGGGTTGCTAAGGAACATCGTCAGTGACAGGGACAGTTGGTTCATGGGGACATTCTGGAGAGAGTTATTTCAGTTGTTGGGGATAGATATGACACCCAGAACCAGCTATCACCCTCAGACAGATGGGAATATCGAGATTGTCGACAAGTGGTTTGAAACATATTTGAGGAACTATGTAGGTGGACAATAGAGAACATGGGTAAAGTGGCTACATCTAGGAGAGCATTGCCACAACACCACTTTCCACATGTCCATTGGTATGACACCCTTCCAAGCATTATACGGATATGATGCACCCACTTTGGTAGACTTGGTTTTCGGGGGAGAGCAGAGGTCCCAAAGCCAAGGATTGGATCATAGAGAGTCAGGAGATTCTCAAGTTGTTGAAAGAGAACTTGCAGAGGGCATAGAACTGACAAAAGATGAGTGCGAACATGCATAAGATAGAGCACAACTTTGAGGTTGGGGATTTGGTTTTCTTGAGACTCCAACCTTACAGACAATCATCTCTGAAGAAGAGTGGGGAAAAGAAGCTCAAGACCAAATTTTATGGCCCTTACAGGATCATGCGTCGAGTAGGTGAGGTTTCTTATGAGTTAGAGCTTCCAGAGGGGAGAAAGATTCATAACTTGTTTCACGTATCTTGCCTCAAAAAGGAAGTGGGACAATTCATTAACATATCAGAGGAGCTTCCCCCATTGGATGAGGATGGATAGTTGGAGATGGTTCCGTAGGAGGTGTTAGAGTTCCAGGAGTGGAAAATGAGGAGCAGGTTCATCAGAGAGTGTTTGATCATATGGAGAGGGCTTCCAGTAGAGGACGCTACTTGGGAGAGCAAGCAGGTGTTGCAATACCCTGGACTAGTATTGCTTGAGAACAAGCAATTTCGGGAAGGGAGGACTGTAATGTCCCTTTACAAATAGGATCTCTAGAGAGGAGGCTTAATGGTCTAAACTTCCCTGTTAGATTATAGATAGGGCTAGAAAAGGGGTAAACAGGGTTACTAGAGGTCACTCCAGTCACAGGTGTTATATTCGAAAAGTGACATTGAGCTAAAAAAGGTTAAAAGAGCTTTTAAGTCATTATGAGATAAAAATATAAGTCAACAATGAATTAGGGTTTAAACAATGATTTAGGGTTTTGGAAGTCAACAATGAATTAGGGTTTCAATAGTGATTTAGGGTTTTGGAAAGATATAAAGGAAGGGTCAATGACCTAATTCATCATTATGCAGATTATGACTTGTCATTGAAGAGAAGATGCACATCTCAGGAGAGATAGTTCAGTGGATTCCAGGAGGAAGACACCAGTTGGTTGATTTTGGTGTTAAGAGACACACCCTAGTCACCGGGGAGATCATTCAGGTTTTCCATCATTCTTCAGCATTAGTTACACAGTGTTCAACAACAAGGGCGCATTCATCCAAAGTTAGGGTGCAACTTCTGAGAGGGTTTTTAGTCGACTTATCACATCCAGGGAGAATTCCAAGATTTCCCTTTGACCCATTTGAGAGAAAGGAAAGGCACATCTTTTCCCTAGTTCCTCATCAGATTCTGATGGAGGAATCAACTAGGGATCATTTTCTAGACTTGGATGTGCGACACTTTTGGCGGATACATTTGGGGTTCCAGAGTGAGATCAGGCCATATTCAGGGAAACCCTTTCGACCCATTTCTTATTATACCAAGGCGGTCATTTTGAGACACACCTCATCCAATTTTGTCGGTGGAATCACTAGGACGCATTTTTCCAGAGAAAGAGGGGCGCATTCCCCCAGGGGGATCCATCCGGGGTCCAAACTGTTGGTTGTGGAGCCTGATTATTTTCTTGATTCAGCGGTCCTTGATTTCAGCTGTGTTAATACCCCATGAAATATTTACACCCCAGAAGTATGTACACTCTTCCACACGGGGGAGTGTGGAGGGGGGGTACCCCCTCTGCGGGGTTCGGGGGGGCTATCCACCCGGCTGGGGGGTCTAGGGGCAAGCAGGCCCCCAGCGGTGGTTTGGGGGCGAAGCCACTGAAGAAAAAATTGCCTTGTAAAACTATATTGTAATTTCATTGTAAATCTGGACCGTTCATTATAAGGTCCCATATCTAACGGTAGAGATTATGTTAGGGTTTTTTGCCCTAGAAGGAAACCCTCTTTTATGAGGGAAATGTATCGCAGCTATGGTTGATGGTGAATATTGTATTCTGAGAGAGGAGACTGTGAGAGAAAGAAGAGGAATTTACAGCAGGTTTTGTTATAGGTTGTTTCCCTTCATTTGTTGGATAATAATAAAGGAAGGACCGGGCAATTTCTCTGGTGGACGTAGCCCACACTGGGTGAACCACGTAAATCTATGTCTCTCTTGTATTGTATGTCTTCTGTGTTTTGTTTCTACATTTGTTTTATTTTATTGCTTCGTGGTCCTTTTTTTCTAACAACTGGTATCAGAGAATAAGGTAACTCACAGGAAAAGAGGGTTCCTGGTTCGAGTGGGAGCAATGTTGGAAGATGGAAAGTTTAGGGTAGAGAAATTTAACGGCCAAAACTACCAGTTATGGAAGATGCAGATGGAAGACTATTTATATCAGAAGGATCTAT
>JZKD02S1256919.1:76297-88494 GCA_000966675.3 Picea glauca
TTAATTTGTTTTAATGTTTTTTTTTTATATATATTTTTGTATTTACGTTTTATTTTGTTTTTGTATTTATGTTTTGTTTTGTTTTGTTTTTGTTTATTAGTTTTCGTTTTTAATGCATGTTTTTATTATATTGTATTTTGTTTGTTTTTTCATTATGTTTTATTTGATATATATATTAACTTATATGTTTATTATTTTATAAGTTTTATTGTTAATATTATTTTATTGTTTTTATTATTATTTTTTATTAATGTTTATTCTAACAAACTAACCTAATTATTAACAACTAACTTAATTATTAATTAATTAATTGATTATTAACTAGTCTAGCATATTTTAATTAATCTAAAATTATTAATTAATCCAATTAAATTATTTTATTGCTAACATTATTAACTTATTGTTCTTTTTAACCTAAGTTGGTTTATTGCAAATGTAGGGACGAAGATGGCGGGATAATGGAGGATGATGTCATGAGGCATAAGCGATATGGTATTGCCAGTATGGTGGTAAGTTGGAAGGGTGGTAAGTAGTAAGTGGTCTGGAGCAGAGGAGAACTGATGCAATGGATGGATGACACGTTGGGATAGGGCCTGCCGCAAAAATTGCCTCATTCTGGACCTCCCCCCCCCACCGTTAAAGGTAGTACGGTCGAGGGGGTATGGAATCGCCTGTAGACTATCTATCTATGCACTGTCATGATGACCATAGATCTGTGCGCACTTGTTAGTCACCATTCCAGACACCCCCCCCCCCCNCCACAGTTAAAAGAAGAACAGTTGAGGGGGTCCGGAATCCACTGTCAGTCGTTGAGCTATGTGCCGCTAGATCGACCGTCGATCTAAGCGCATTCTTTATTCTCTAGGCGCGAATGCAGCAACAACTTAGGCTTAGTGCTTTTTGTGGGTTTTGTGCACTACTTCCATTGCTTTTGTCTCCACGGGGTTAGGAAACACCACTCAGCGTCAACTATAATGAATTTTCTTTTCTTTTCCTTTCCTTGAAAATAATTTGTAGAAATCAAATATCATTTGCAAGCCAAAATACATCAACAGTGAAATTTTTCTAGTCAACAGATGATCCTATGAAATATAGGGTTATAATAGGATCCACATGTAAACCATGTTGATCAATGATGTAGCCTATGTAATGGACCCTGTCCATGCCGAAGGAGCATTTTTCCAAGTTGGCGTATAGCTTGTGCTGTCGCAGGGTGTGCAGAACCTGCTGAATATGATGCAAGTGTTTGGCCCAAGTCTTGATGTAAATTAGAATGTCATCCAGATACACCACTACAAAAGTATTGGTGAATGGTCGCAGGATATCATCCATCATCCTCATGAAAGTGGCTGGAGCATTTGTCAAACCAAAGAGCAGGACCAACCATTCAAAAAGGCCTTCCTTTGACTTGAAGGCGGTCTTCCATACATCTGTCTGTTCTATCGAGACCCACTGGTAGCCAGATTTCATATCAATCTTACTGAAGTATTTGGCCTCCATGAGTTGATCAAGGAAGACGTCTATTTGGGGAATCAGGTACCGGTTTTTGACTGTGATTTTATTCAGAGCCCAATAATCAATACATAGTCACCAGGTTCCATCTTTCTTCTGTACAAGCACGATTGGGCTCCCACAAGGTGATGAGCTGGGACGGATGTGCCCCTTGTGGAGTAGTTCTTGGATCTGTCGCTTGATCTCCTCATTCTCTAACAAAGAGTGGCGATAGACTTTCCCATTGGGTAGCAGTGTGTTGGGGGTCAGATCGATGGGGTGCTTGACCTAACAGTGCAGAGATACCCCTGTAAGTGAGGAGAAGATATCCGAGTATTCTTCCATGACCTTATCTACTTGCTTCTGCTATGTGGAGAGGTCTACCACATAGACCCTAGATGTGGCTGTGATATTTTGCTTATTCTGAGAGTGAATCACGGAGAAGACAAACTTCCCCTTCTGAGAGATGACCTTCCTGCATTTCTTAGTAGAGATCAAGGAAATAAAACTAGGTGGGACTACCTCAGGTATCCTATACAATTTCTTGTTCAAAGTAATAATAACACTACGAGGCCTAGACTCATATACAACATGACGTTTCCATAAATAAGGTTGGTCCAAAAGAACATCACAAACTTAGAGAGTAGCAACATCACACAATACCTTGTCTTTGAAGGGCTTGATGCCATACGACAGTCGACACTGTTGGCTGACGTCGAGATCGCTTCCTTGGTGGAGCCATCCAATGCTGTAGGGTTGTGGGTGCAACGTTGTTAGCAGGGCTAGCCACTTGACGACCTCTACTGAGATGAGGTTATTCTGGCTATCTCTATCAACAATGAAGTGCAGCGGAGTGCCTTTTACGCACATCTGTGAATGGAAGAGGCACTCTCCTTCTTTTGGCTTGTCTGGTTCACTAGGCCGGAGCTTGGTGGTAGCAATGGTGGCACTAGGTTCTGCATCAATGATCCATCTTCCCCTTTCTAGTTCTAGCTCAGAGTCACAATCTGCATCTGATTCAGAGGCTTTAACTTCAGCCACCAGCGACTGCTTTGAGCAAAAGTCAACAGTGCTATGCCAAGGGCTCTTATGGAAGTCGCACCACTTCTCAGTGTCTTTCTTTGTCTTTCCGGTGTCCTTCTTTTCTTGTGGCTTGGACCAGTTGTACTAATACTATCCATCTTTGCTCTGCCCTTTGTTCTATGGGTTGGGGCTGCCCTTTCCTGGATTTTGTTGTGAGGGGTTCCCAGACCCAAATAGCCACGTCTTTTGTTTGAGCTTCTGCTCTATTTTGACGACATATCTGTAGACCGCACCCAAGGATGATATGCCTAGAAATTCCATTTCGGTCTGGATGTATCTATGAAAAGCACCATGATACTTGAGCACCAGATGTCACTTTGAATCTTTGATACCCAAATTGGTGCACAAGGCATGGAAGATATTTGTGAAATCTGGCACTGCTTGGTCTCTTTCTTACCATAGTGTGGTCCATTTGGTATACAGGTCGTCATAACTTCTAACAGGTTAGTATTGTTCCTCAATATCATCCCTGAATGATTCCTAGGTGGCCGTGACTGAAAATAGTGAGGGTTCCTCTGTTTCCTTTTGCTCACAGAAAGTTTCCCACCAATCTTTGACATGGGGAACGAATTTGAGGAGCGCAAAAGTAACCTTTTCTCTATTCGAAAAGTTATGGAAAGAAAAATACCCTTCTAGTAGATTCAACCACTTGTCTACGACATCTATGTCTATTTGACCTTCAAATATAGGAATATCGAAGTTTATTTGTACCTTGAAGGGGGTGACGCCTCCATTCGAAGAAGATGCGTCGCTTGTTGGTAGCCACCGAAGGATTTGTGTGAAACTATCCATCATCTCATTCCTCTGATGCGTGAGGGCTTCCTCAATCAAAAATTTGAAAGAATCTCATGTCCCATCATCTTTATTTTCTCTTGCCATGAGAGGTCACTTGGGCATGCGAGAGATTTTTTCCTCAAGAGAAACAAGCTCGAGACCCAACTCTTTGTACTCCGACCTTATTGGGGGCATGCATTAAGACGACAAGGAGCAGACCGCTATGATACCAATGATCCGGATTTTATGAGCATAACAAAATGAATAAAGATTATTAACAGGTGCTTAACACAAGATAACAGAGATATAGTAAAATTGGTTTTCTATTAATAAAGAAATAAGCTGGAAACTGTAAAATGCAACGGAAACAAGCTTGCTGGAATGGTGGCGGCTTATCTCTGAGAAGAGATGTGACAGTTGTGCCCATTCACAAGAAGATGATTACAATGAGGATTTGAAGGAATTTTTACAATAAGAAGGAATGTCAAAAACCCTAGACATCCAAAAACCTAACCCTAGGATATGAAGCGCCAAAAGTCATGTGGGCCCCGTTTGGGTAAGTTAGTACATCAACTTCTCGGGGTCGTAACGTTTGCATACGATCTCCGTTTTAGGCATATGATAGCCCATTGGAAAGGTATCATCGAGGAGATTCATTAGGCACAATATCAAAGAAACTTACATAATTCAAACCTGTTTTCCCAAAAAACATCGTTTAGGGCCTCAAAAAGGCTCCGGAAGTGAACTGCTAAAACTAGTAAATTAACAAAATTGCCAGAAAACTATTTTGAGCCAGTTGGAAAAGGTGGGTGGCCATCAATATCCATCTAGATCACAAAGTATTGGTAAGAAGTGGAAGAGGCATTAATGTGTATTCCAATTCCCTGATCCTTTCTTTCAATTTAGTGTTTTCTGCCTCCAAACAACTAATGGAATCATCAAGAGAATCCCTGGTTTCTCTATGAATTTTAGAGATTTAGGATGACCTCATATTTTTTAGGTCAACTCTGAATGAGATTTTCCTTTCTTATTTTTCATATCACCTTTTTCAATAATCAATTTCTTATATTCCTTATCAAAGACAACTCTTTGGAAAGCGAATGACTTTTCTTCACTGAAGGTCTCATTCTCAACGATCTCTAATGATGAATTTTGATGGGCCATGTTGCCTTGATGATCAATTGTGGGAAACATTTTCTCAATATCCGCATCAAGCTCCATGTATTCAAGAGAGAATATATTGATGTCATTTTCTATGACATGGTCTTCTTCCTCTTGCACAACATTCTTCCTCTTCTTTCTCAAAGGGAGATTTTGTGAGCTCTCGATTTTTCCGTGGGGGGGATTATTCTCTCCTCCACCGCTTGAGCTACTGCTGGTAACTTTCCTAGTTGGATGGGCCATTGAAGAATTTCTCTAGGATGTGGTAGTTTTAGGAGTAACAACTAGAGATTGGACACTCTTCTCACTGGGTCCCTTTCATTTTTTTTTGTAGAACTCATTAGTACTAAGAACTATTTCCAAGTCACCAACATTGTGTGCAGGAGCGCCTAGGTTGTTTTCTTGTTCTTCACTCAAAATAGTATGAATGAATGAGTTGTTGAATGCTATTGACAACATATGTTCTACAAATATTTTATTAGGGTCAAACCCCTTTATCCTTTCAACATAATTCATATTTACATTGTTGAAGTGATTCAAAAACTCAACAATTTTGTTTATATTCCTGAATATGAATTCTTCAATTTTCCATGGCAAGGGGATGAATTTTTTTTCCCATTTTTCTTGGAAAAAGTGCAACCATAAATTGTATTGCCTTGCCACTTCCGTAATAAACAATTGATGAGATACATGGTATGGAAGAAAAGAGGGATTTTCCTTGGAACAAAAGATCCTGATGACACTATGATTTTCCATCTTTTCTATCATTCCCTTTTTCTCCAAGAATTTATTTTCCTGGTCAGAGATAATGGGAGTATTTTTACCAAACAACAATCCTTTGATAACTGAAACAAAATCATTGTATACTTCGTAAAAATGTAGAGAAGTCTTGTGTCTTCACAATGCTTGATACCAGAAGGTAACTGGATCAATTTCACTATTCACCCTCTTACATATAGTCAATTTTGGAAATTGCCAACAATATACTATCGCAAATACCAAATAGGAAGCCATGAATAATTTCTTGTGCCTTTTGTAATGTGACAATTGGGAGGATATTTCAATGGAAATCAATTTTCCCCAGTAGAAAATAGATTTCTCTTTAATTGTAAAACATAAAACATAAAGAATCATGCGAGAAATGGTGGCGGTGCTTTCCTGTCCTGTCAACCTAGTAAACAACCAAGCAATTTCCCAAAAGGGGTTTTTAAAAGATTCGACCTGAATCCTGGTTATGTCTTCTAGAACAACCACAAGATTCTCCAAGAGCTCATGCAAGAGATCTAGGCCATTGTCATGTTTTTTCATAAAATCTATGCAATCCTCTCCTTTGAAGGTAAGTGTTGGCTTAGAGAGCTTCAACATCTTACAAAACACTTGCGGTTAAAGAGAGATGGGGGAATGATCTTGGAGTTGTATAACTCTCTGACTCGATACGTACTTCTCAATGCAACATGCAACAAGTTATTTACAGTTGAATACCTCAGGGAGACACCATGTGCGAGAAATTCTGAATGTCCAGATGATGTATTTTTGTGTAGGAGGAGATGAGTAATACAAGTATGCTCTGGACCACTGAAAGTTATGGTATTCAAGACCAAAAATATTCAAAGTATCACAACATAAATTATATCTAGCTATTGCTGCCATATGTTGATGAGAGCGTTCTTTCAACTAGATAATAACTTGAAATGAATCCTTTCCGAGAGATAATGATGATATAACCTTTGTCAAATCATTCTTTAATGCAATTTAATTAAAAATCTCCTCAAGCCCTTCACTTATTAATGATGATGTAATGATAATAGACATAAGTCAATTCCTGTTGGTGTAATGACAATAGACATAAATCGATTCCTGGTGAAATGATAATAGACATGTTGGACTTGGCCATTAACAAACAATGAGAGGCCAAGGATAGAACATTATTAATCCAATATGTAGAGAATTGCTTAGCTAGTTTGAGGGTTATTAGGGGATTTTATGGAGCCTTGTAAGATGTCCATATGTGTTGAATATTGTTTTTTTCCCATGTTTGAATTCCCACTGACGTGTCATAAGAGACCACCATTAGCTTGCACTTGCCCTTAAGATTTTGCAAGCATAAGATAACATGGAGATAGGACACACTTAGACAAAACATGATTTTATGAGGGTGAAAGGGGAGCATACTAGAGGAGCGTGACATTTTGAGGGTTCATATAGTTTGGAATTCTATGTGAATGATTGCTTGAGACTAATATAGGTAACCACAAGCTTCTAAGGTATATCTAATTTGAAAGAGAGTGACTACATGACGTCTATTAAGATAACTAATAATTAGAGACTAGTTGTTGCTAATTATGCCGCTAATAGTTTGAAATATTATGTACTTACTTAATTAAGAAAATGTAATTTGACATCAACATGTGGATTAAGACAAAACAACATTACAACGACAAATACATTTGATAAATCCTTAAAAAAAAAAATGAAATTTAGTTTCCAAAAATATATTATTTTTGACAAAATACACAAGAAATATCATTTCCATTTTCCAATCTACATGAGTTGACTACAAAATTATAGGCCTAAGAAAAATTTCTAGTTGTTTCATATTCAACATATAGTAGATCATAGTTCACATTAAAGCAAAATCATTTTTGGCATACTTGAATGGGAAGTCCACACAAGAACTAGGAGAGGCTTGCACAACATTTATTCATCCATGCTCCTAATCAATATCTTCCTCCAATGGTGTTTTGCTTCTTTCCATGCCCTTATTCACTTGGTTTCTTCTTGCATTAGTAATATCTAAACCCACAATGGAGATAAGTAACTATGATCTATGTTATAGCATGCACATATATCTTTCCATGGTTTAAACCATAGGGTCTTCACTTAGTGAACTTGTAACATAACATGTGCATTCAGTGAACACCTACAATATATGGGCTTTATTTTTCACAATTTAAAAAACCCCTTTATCAATGAATGTGATAATATATTAGTCAACAAGGTGAGAACCCCATGTTTGAACCATAATAGTAGTGGGATGTAATATTTGAAACTATGGAGTGGGATAAGTTGTCATTCAAAGGACTTAGAGGTGGTTATAATATTTGAAAAAGTGGGGGAGTGGGCTAATTTAGCATTGAAACAACTTCATTGTTCCAATGCCATACTTATCCCAATGGCTCATTGTAATTCAAGCTCTTTGCTTTCAACCCCTCTGCATTGTCTTAGCCACTTCCGCACCATTTGAATCTAGCTTAGCTCTAAATCATTTCAAATTATGCCACTTCCCTGGTTGTAATTCAAATATTACAACTACATTAAGTAACTAGAAGGATGTGTAGTCCAACATGTGGACAAAGGATGGGGAGGTGTCATTTCAAGCTAGCAATAAAAGTATGTAATCCTAATAGGTAAATACTGACAATTAGGTGAAACGAACTAATGAACAATGATCTGCGTAATGAAAAATGCATAAATCAATAAATTTAAATGTGCTAATGTATTGAATCTTATCCTCTAATGTAATGGAAACAACAAAGAATATGTCGCTATCTAGAAATCTTGTGCACGTGATTAAAAAAAATTAATTAAAAGGAAGGTTAATTTGACACTTTCCAATAGAGGGGATGCTTATTGACTTAATGATAATAGACATAAGTCAATTCCTTGTGTAATGATAATATACAAGTTGGACTTGGCCATTAACAAACAATGAGATTTCAAGGCTAGAACACTTTTAATCCAAGATGTAGAGAATCACTTAGCTAGTTCGAGGGTTATTAGGGGATTTTATGGATCCTTGCAATATGTCCATAAGTGTTGAATATTGTTGTTTTCCATGATTACATTACCACTGGTGTGCCATGAGAGACCACCATTAGCTTGCACTCACCCTTAGAATTTTACAAGCATAAGATAATGTGGAGATATGACACACTTAGACAAAACATGATTTTATGAGGGTGAAAGGGGAGCATACTAGAGGAGCGTGACATTTTGAGGGTTCATATAGTTGGGAATTCTATTTGAATGATTGTTTGAGACTAATACATGTAACCACAAGCTTCTAAGGTATATCTAATTTTAAAGAGAGTGACTACATGACGTGTATTAAGATCTCTAATAACTAGAGACTAGTTGTTGCTAATTATGCCGCCAATAGTTTGAAATATGACGTACTTACTTAATTAAGAAAATTTTATATGACGCCATCACGTGGATCAAGACAAAACAACATTAACACGACAAATACTTTTGATAAATTGTTTTAAAAAAACACGAAAGTTAGTTTCCAATATGATATTGTTTTTGACAAAATACACAAGAAAGATCATTTCCATTTTCCAATCTACATGAGTTGACTACAAAATTATAAGCCTAAGAAAAATTTCTGGGTGTTGCATATTCAACATATAATAGACCCTAGTTCACATTAAAGCAAAATCATCTTTTACATATTTGAATGGGAGGTCTAGACAAGAACTAGGATAGGTTTGCACAACATTTATTCATCCATGATCCTAATCAATATCTCCCTAACTTCTTTCCATGCCCCTATTCAATGCCCCTATTCACTTGGTTTTTTCTTGCATTAGTAATCTCTAAATCCACAATGGATATAAGTAACTCTTATCTATGTTATAACATGCACAGATATCTTGCCATGGTTTAAACTACAGAGTCTTCATTTAGTGAACTTGTGACATAACCTGTCCATTCAATGAACACCTACAAGTTATTGGATTTATTTTTCAAAATTTTAAAACCCCCTTTATCAATGAATGTGATAAGATATTGGTCAACAAGATGAGAACCCCATGGTTGAACCATAATAGGAGTGGGATGTAATATTTGAAACTATGAAGAAGTGGGATAAGTTGTCATTCAAAGAACTTAAATATGGCTATAATATTTGAAACAGTGGGGGAGTGGGATAATTTGGCATCGAAACAACTTCATTGTTCCAATGCCATACTTATCCCAATGTCCCATTGTAATTCAGTCCCTTTGCTTTTAGCCCCTCTGCATTGTTTTATCCACTTCCGCACCATTTGAATCTAGCTTAGCTCTAAATCATTTCAAATTATCCCATTTCCCTAGTTGGAATTCAAATATTACAACTACATCAAGTAATTGGGAGGATGTGTAGACCAACATGGGGAGAAAGGATGGGAAGGTGTCATTTCAAGGTAGTCAATCCCTAGCAATAAAATTATGTAATCCTAAGAGATAAATACTAACAATTAGGTGAAACGAACTAATCAACAGTGATCTGCATAATGACAAATGCATAGATCAATAAATGTAAATGTGCTAATGTATTAAATCTTATCCTCTAATGTAATGGAAACGATAAACATTATGTCGCTATCTAGAAATCTTGTGCACCTGATTAAAAAAAATTAATTAAAAGGAAGGTTAATTTGACACTTTCCAATAGAGGGGATGCCTATTGACGTAATGATAATAGACATAAGTCGATTCTTATTGGTGTAATGATAATACACATAAGTCGATTCCTAGTGTAATGATAATAGACAAGTTGGACTTGGCCATTAACAAACAATGAGAGGCCAAGGATCGAACACTATTAATCCAAGATGTAGAGAATCACTTAGCTAGTTCGAGGGTTATTAGGGGATTTTATGGAGCCTTGTAAGACGTCCATAGGTGTCAAATATTGCCTCATTCTAAATAAACACCTCACCTAGAAAAAAATGCACAAATGATTAATGTTGCTTGAAATACATAAATGAGAGTGAGACCGCGAAAGATGAACCCAAAAGTTGTAGCAAAGAATCTACCAATGTATTTAGTTCTATGTGCTTCATTCTTGGCCGAAATTGAGGATCATGACACCTCCGATAGGGTAGAAATTTGATTCCATTACCTTCTTTCTAATATATTGTTTTTTTTAATAATAAAAAATGGTGTTTAACTTTCTATAAAAAAGTTTTTTTCGTCGAAATTCAAAGATATAAATTTCCAAAAAATCACTAATTTTTTTTGTTTAAAATCCATTTCTAAATGCACAAATAGATTCAACATGCTTAAAAACCCTCAAACAAATGTCCCTAAAAAATATCACCATAAAAAAATCATTTAATATAAACTATGACATTTATATATATATAAATGCATATATAATATCTTTAATCATGTATATTTAGAGTTTATATTTAACTTCATACATATCTATTTATTTTTTATTTTATAGTATTTTTTAATATAATAATATCTATTAACATTTTGATAAAAAAAAAATGATAGATGATTATTGAGATCCCAAATATTAATTAATATCAATACAACTTTTGAAAATATACGAAACATTGATGGAGCAGTGAAAGCTATTTAATTATTCTGGTGTCATTTGAAGGCGTCAAGGAGCATCTTATATCACACTTTCATTATGGAGCATATAAAGAGTGATAAACTATCAGTTTGGTTTTTTGTGTGTGTTTATGTTGATAAGTAATAAGCTGTTTGTTATGTAGTATTCAATGTTGAGGTGAGTGATATATATATTGTTTAATCACCTTGATATATAACATGATTTGATACATTTCAGTGTATATAGATAATATATATATTATATAGTGTTTAATCATGTTGGTATATAATATGGTTAGATTTATCTTAGTGTATATAGATGATGTATATACCACCTGCTATAGTATTGAATGACTAGTCCATGTATGCATAGTCATATCATTATGTTAATGTTTTTGGATTTCTAGACAAATAATAGTCAGTTTGTTGCTTAGCATTCAATGTTGCTACAACTGATATATAGGGTGTTGGCTAAATGTTCTACCTTTTGGGTTTTTTGGCCGGAATCAGGCGAAATAAATTTGGATAAAATGACTATTTTTTATTGTTTAAATTGCATTTTTGAATGTATAAATAGAATCAGCCCGTTGAAAAACCTCGAGACACTTGAATTATACAAACTTAGTCACTCAAAACTGCAGATCCAACCATTCATCACCAAATTTCTAGTAAAATCAAACGAAAAAAATTACCAAAAAACATCCAAAAATTATTAAACTATTGAAATATATACAAACCATATCGTCATGTTAAAATTCTTGGATTTTATGTATCAATCTAAACAAACAATAAACAATTTGTTGCTGAACATTCAATGTTGTTGCAGCTGATATATACATCTCAAATCATATACCATTCAATGTTGTTGCAGCTGATATATACATTTCAAATCATATACATAGTAATGGGGCTATATCCAACCAGGCCTGGAATTTCAAATTTACATTACCTGTCAAGTGCAAATTTGATGACAGGTGTTTGTTTTTCATACCTGTCATTTTACGTTTTATGTAGATTTATAAGTGTCAATTTTTTTTTATGTTATATGTTAATTTTATCATCATAAATTTTCATGCTGAGCATACAATTTTCTATAATAAAAAATAACCCAAAACACACTCAACAAAAACATTAATAATTAAATCAACATTTTGCAGTAACTTGTATTATCAAAATGAAGCATTGTTGAATATTACATAGTACACACTGTACTCCAAAATTTTCTTTTAAAGAGTTATCACTTCAGTGAGATTTTACAAAAGAAATATTTTAAATGCAACACCTTCATCTTCAGATTTTACAAAAGAAACATTTCAAATGCAACACCTTCATCCTCAAGGTGACTTCAAAATTGAGTA
>JZKD02S1256919.1:96852-140705 GCA_000966675.3 Picea glauca
CTACGAGTCGGAGGAGGCCATCTATCGTTGACACAAATGATCTTGCCAGAAGAAGGATCAGAAATTTTGGGCAGATAGTTCTGGATCTAAGACCACCAGTTGTGACAGAAGCATCAATGCAAGATGACAAGAAATTCGGTGCATAGGATATAAGAAAACAGGATATCGAAACTAAACACAGTGGTACAATCGATTGTTCAGACTCTAATGCAAGGGACCGAAGATTATCCAGTAGACCGGATATTATTACAGAAATAAACTTGATAAAAAAATTAAATGTTTGAACATTGCCCTTCAGAAAGATAGGATATGAGAAAACATGATATCCAAACTAAACGCAGTGGCACAATCGATTGTTCAGACTCTAATGCAAGGGACTGAAGATTATCTAGTAGATTGGATATTATTGTAGAAATGAACAATAAAAAATTAAATGTTTGAACATCGCCATTAAATGTTTGAACAATGATATGATACAGAGTCGCGAGTCGTGACTCAAGAGGTAGGATGCAGTAAAGTACCTAATCGCCTAGTAACAGACCTCTAAGAGTCACTACCACGCCTCAGGCACTCACTAACAGTAAAAAAAGGAGGGGGGAAGCCAACAAAGTACTAAAAAGACAGTAAAAAACCGATTAGCTTGCTAGCATCGCATCCACACCGCCCCAACACCTAGACACTCTTAAAAAAAGGACAAGGGGAAGCCCACAACAATAAGAAAAGACAGTAAAACTTACCAAGTTACCAGTGACGTGATCATAGATTCGAGAAGTCCATTTACTCCTATCAGTCCATTGTTGAAAACCGGTTTTCCTGTGCGGCAGGCCGCTGGATACGATTCGCCGAGCAGGCCTGGAATTTCCTTCTCGAGGACTCGGGAGAATGGGTTTCCCTCAGCGACCGCCCCCAACAAACTATAAGAAATGTTGCGACCAGAGGAGGAGCTCGAACGCTCCAAGCTCCAGCCTCCGAACGACGAAGATGGATCTAGACTCCAAATTTCGAATAATCAATTAAACAAGAGACTACAATAATCAATTAAACAGGCTCCAGCTGACACGCAAGTGCGGGTAGCTGAGTAATTTATTTCCTACAACTACTTCTACGGTTCCACGGTTATGATATTCAATGTCAAACATAAAGTCTGTGATATGGAGTCTGCAGCCTTCCACCTAACCCAACTTCCAGCCTTTCACATCGTGACCCCTACTACCTAGCAGGCTAGCCCTACTACCTAGCCCACACATCCTTCACGCCATAGCATTTTTCCATTCGGACCTCTTTCATGTGTAAGCTATCAATGCGTACCCTACCATACGCCCATCATCCAGTCACTATGTTTCAGTCTCGATTATCGCTGTCAGAATAATAATGTATCGCTATAATATTTATGCCTTCATAGTAGATACCATCCCAGGTGTATCCATACCGTAACAACCATAAATTACGCTTGTATCAATGTCGTCAAAATTGGTTTCATACAAAGCCTGCCAGAACCAGCTAGCCCAGAGATAGCCCCTAGTTGACCAGTAACAATGTATCGCCAATTCGCCATGATCACCAATGTCTATCCCTTGTTACTCTAGTACCAGCATCCCCGTTCCTATCCCTTGTTAAAACCTTGTCCGAGCCGGTCCATCCAAAAGCTCACATAATAGGATAATAATTGTTCACAGCTGCAAGAGCATAAGTATAACTAGGTGGTTAACCCAGCTTCCAGCCTTCCACATTGTGACCCCTACTACCTAGCAGGCTAGCCCTACTACCTAGCCCATATACCCACTAGAGTTTTTGGCGGGCATTGAAGGCGGTCACACGTCAAACTGACAGGTAGATAATTCTCATGCCAGTCAGTGATGACGTGTAAATTTTATTAGCCAGTGTCAAATACATCTAAAAACAAAAAAAACATCCTATGGGACGTCAAATTCTAGGCCTGAGTCCATTTACTCCTATCAGTCTGTTGTTGAAAACCAATTTTCCTGTGCGGCGGGCCGCTGGATACGATTCGCCGAGCAAGCCTAAAATTTCCTTCCCCAGGACTCTGGAGAATGGGTTTCCCTCAGCGACTGCCCCCAACAAACTATAAGAAATGTTGTGACCAGAGGAGGAGCTCGAACGCTCCAAGCTCCAGCCTCCGAACGATAAAGATGGATCTAGACTCCAAATTTCGAATAATCAATTAAATAGGAGACTACAATAATCAATTAAACAGGCTCCAACTGACATGCAAGTGCGGGCAGCTGAGTAATTTATTTCCTACAACTACTTCTACGGTTCCACGGTTATGATATTCAATGTCAAACATAAAGTCTGTGATATGGAGTCTGCAGCCTTCCACCTAACCCAGCTTCCAGCCTTCCACGTCGTGACCCCTACTACCTAGCAGGCTAGCCCTACTACCTAGCCCACGCATCCTTCACGCCATAGCATTCCATTCGAACCCCTTTCATGTGTAAGCTATCAATGCGTACCCTACCATACGTCCATCATCCAGTCACTATGTTTCAGTCCCGATTATCGCTGTCAGAATAATAATGTATCACTATAATATTTATGCCTTCATAGTAGATACCATCCCAGGCGTATCCATACCGTAACAACCATAAATTACGCTTGTATCAATGTCATCAAAGTTGGTTTCATACAAAGCCTACCAGAACCAACCAGCCCAGAGATAGGTCCTAGTTGACCAGTAACAATGTATCACCGATTTGCCATGATCACCAATGTCTATCCCTTGTTACTCTAGTACGAGCATCCTCGTTCCTATCCCTTGTTAAAACCTTGTCCGAGCCGGTCCATCCAAAAGCTCACATAATAGGATAATAATTGTTCACCACTGCAAGAGCATAAGTATAACTAGGTGGTTAACCCAGCTTCCAGCCTTCCACGTCGTGACCCCTACTACCTAGCAGGTTAGCCCTACTACCTAGCCCGTATGCCCACTAGAGTTTTTGACGGGCATTGAAGGCAGTCACACGTCAAACTGACAGGTAGATAATTCTCATGCCAGTGAGTGATGACGTGTAAATTTTATTAACCAGTGTCAAATATGTCTAAAAACCAAAAAAACGTCGTGTGGGACATCAAATTTCAGGCTTGTATCCAACTATTTATATCATCTGGCTGATTATTGCTCGCCATCAATCTCCACCTCCAACAAAGTGTAGAGCATTCAATGTTGCTGCAGCTGATATATACATCGGCAAATCATATACGCAGTAACGGGGCTATATCCAACTATTTATACCATGTGGCTGATTATTGCTCGCCGTCAATCTCGGCCTCCAACGAAGTGTACATATGATGAAATTAATGGAAGAAAAGACACTGTCGTTTCTCGGGAATCGGGATACAGCTGTAATAGTACGCTGAATTATAGCAAAGTTGGAGGATTTATTCGCGTGTACTTCCCGAATCCCGAGTCTTTACGTAATTCGCAATAAAATAATAGCATAGATACCATATTCATTAATCTAGTCTCTCTGGTGCGCTCCATACAGAGGGGAAGAGGCTGCCTAAACAATCCAGAAACATTTAAAGCTCTTCAGTTAGAGATCGCCATGGATACAGCAAGAAATAGTTCTTTACGGCGCAGTGGGCTTGCATGTACAAGTTAAGCAGATGCTTCCTAATGCAACATCTCGATGCGCCCCTTCGGCGCGTGGCGACGCCTATCGTGAATATGAATCGAGAGGCTTACACTCTGCATTTTCTCTCACTCGCCTCTTACAGCCACTATTGGAATGTCCAACATGTCTCAGCCGCAGAAGTGCAGAAAGTGAAGTCCACGGCCACAATTTGGCAGAAAGTGACCAAGAGGATAAAATGATCCGAGGGATGAGGCCGGAGATTGACCGTTTCTATGACTGGCAAACACAAGACAGCGAGTATGGTAAGAAAATCGCTCTGATCATCGCGATAGATTCCTTCATTTTTATGAAGCTGGAGAATCAGATCCAGCTGTCTGTATTGAAAGGAGATTTTGAGAACATGAAAGAAGCTGTAGTGCACCCTCTGTTCTCTGCTTTCCTAATCAATAAGTCACAAGTGCCGAGGACAACCTGCATGGAGTTGTCTCTGTTCTATTTCTTCCAGAAAATAGCTCACTAGAAAGCGAGCCGCGTTTGCTGGTTGCATTCACGCAATCGTTTTGCCCACTCTACTTCAAAGTGTCTGCAGCTTTTTGGACCAATGCATGCTTGCAAAGGTCCCTACTATTTTCTTTGCTTCACTCGTCAAGGGAGGGAGACCTTCTGATCAACGCATACAGCGCGGGGCAGCTTACAAGAGCCTGCATTAAGTTGAAATCCTTATCCACTTTCAAGTGTTCTGATTTTGGGTTGATTGGAGTTCAACTCAAAATCAGAGCACTTAAAGTCGAGAAGGATACTAGAAGCACAAAGGTTACAGAGAAGGATATAAGAAAGGCACAGAGGTTGCATGGGCAAGAAGGAAAAAAAGCTCTTAGCTTAGCTAATGAAAAGGAGTGTTTAGGTAATTATAAGTAGTTTTAGGTTTTAGTCAAAAACCAAAAAAAATTTAAAAAACCAATATTTTTTCTTGTCATTGATGAAATTAAGTCCAAAACAATTGTAAGAAAATCAATATCCCTTCTGGTTATTCTGGTTATTGGTTATTGATGAAGCTATCTCCAATGGAATGATATACTTTCTAATGTTAACTAATTTTGAAGAAAATGCTATGCAAGTATAATTGTTTCATAGTATTATATGTCTATTTTTAGTTTAAGATATTTTTGTATGATGATAATAATGATTGTTAATGATTATTAATGGTTTATTAAAATTTATAATAAGAGAATAGATTATTTGGTTTGTTTTAGAATTTTACTTTATGTTTTAAAAAAATTGAATTTTTTTATAAATCTCTATAGTTTTGCTAAAAAATTAAGAAAATCTTGATGTTACAAATATTTTGAAATTAACATATAATATAAGCATACATAGGACATTTTAAAAGAAAATACTTTTCATCTCTTATTTTTTTTATTATTAAATATTGAAAAGAATAATGCTCTTCTACTAATATAAAATAACTTGAAGAAAAATATGTATTTTTATTTAATTCTTTCTATTTATAGTTATAAAGAAATCATTAACTTTAAGTTCAAAGATCAAAATATCTTTTCATTATTGCCTTGGTATAAAGGAATCAGTCAAATCAAAAACACTTTCTCTTTTCATTATTGCCTTGGTATAAAGGAATCAGTCAAATAAAAAACACTTTCTCTTGAATTGCATGATTTACAGAAAAAATCATATCTAATTTTCAAAACATTTATAATTTATTTTCAAAACAGCCTGAGTGGGCCTAATGGTTAAGAACATGTGTTTCCTCTTAAGAGGTCACAGGTTCAAATCCAGAGGGGGGTAGGGTATGTATACCTTCGTAGACTTTACCAGTGAAATTGTTGAGCGGAGGGGGGTCCTCCCACAAACAAGGGGGTCTCATACACCAATTTGGTGTGCTGGCTTGGCTGTGACCTTAAAAATAGATTATTATTATTATTATTAACTCATAAAAATTAAAGGGAATTGCAAAATTTCATTTCCAAGGTATTTTATTATATTGATGAATCAAGCTAATTAATTTAAATTTATTTATATAAAAAAGTTAATTAAATTTATGTATATAAAAAATTTAATAAGAGTGAAAGATAATCATCACCACTATAAATAAAAATAAATAATTAAATAATTTATGTTTAACATTTTAGAATTTTGTTTTAGCCATGGAATCACATGGGATAGGTAGAGGATCAAACCAAACCAAGTAGCTACCACTATAACCCAAGAGTATATCCAAGAGATGACAAGTGATATATACCAATAACTTATGACCTAATAAGAGCTGAGATATCTCGAGACACATGGAAGCAGAAGGTGATATATATATATATATATATATTCAATGTTTATTAATTTATTATTCGATGTCCATTAGATTTACAACAACATGTATAAATATACACAAATGAATATATTCACGTCTTTAGACAATGGATGTGAGTTTTCATTAATGGTATAATTAATACAATAACGGTATAATTAATTATTAATAGACTTTGTAATATAAAATAAGGTATATTGCAATTCATCCCTCTCTGTAATTCTCCGCCTTCGAAACATGGGTAAATATGACTACTTGGATCTAAACTCCTCATTTTCCTAATTAGCTTCATCTTCTGGTAAGTTTTTTCATTTGATTAGACACTCATTAACTCTTCTAAAACGTAGGAATTTGGTTCATACTTCTAAGATACCTTCAGGAAGTAAAATTAACTGTCCTTCATCTAAAAGATACAATTTTGTTTGTATATGCACGGTAGGAACAATTTTTTCTTCAAACAAGAAACATGATAAATGTCATGCAATTTCCCTTTATTTGGAATATCAATGGCATAAGAAAATTGACCGATTCTCTTTTGAATTTGATAGGGTTCACAAAACTTAGGACCTAGATTGTGTTACTTGTAATTTTTAAGAGAACTTTGTTTGTACGGTTGTAGTTGAACAAACACCCAATCTCCTATCATAAATTCCTCTCTAGTTCTTATTTTTTCAGCTTGTTGTTTGATTCGGTTCCTTTCTTGTTTGAGGTGATCTTTAAGAGTGCGTAAAAATTCATCCGATGTAGCTAGATGGTCTTTCACAACAAGAACTATGGAATTGATAACATATTTCTTAATTCAGGGAGGCAAATAACCATACAATGATTCAAGTGATGGCATTTTTGCTAAGGTATGATATGTACTATTGTGCCACCATTCTGTAAGGTGTGACCAATTAATCCATTATGTCTGATTATCATTCACAAAATTTCTAAGGTACCCTTCAAGGAATTTATTAACCACTTTAGTCTGACCATTTGTTTGGGGATGGTATGAAGTACTCATGGTTAAAGATGTCCCAACTTGGTGAAATTGTTCTTTCCAAAAGTTTCTAGTGAACTTGGGATCCCTATCGCTTACGATAACCTTGGTAAATCGATGAAGCTTAAAAGTATTTATAACATAGCTATAAGCAACTTGGCTAGCCTTGGATTTTGAAGAAATCCCAAAAAAGTGGGCATATTTGGTTAGTCGATTTACGATAACAAATATAGCATCTTTTCCTTCAGAGATAGGAAGACCAGTAATAAATTCCATAGATATTTCATACCATTTTTGGATTGGAACATGAAGGGGTTGAAGAAGATCCAGAGGAGTG
Organism: Picea glauca; assembly: GCA_000966675.3. NCBI lineage: Eukaryota > Viridiplantae > Streptophyta > Pinopsida > Pinales > Pinaceae > Picea > Picea glauca. The sequence continues at coordinate 104,088 of JZKD02S1256919.1, forward strand.
ATTGTTTCAAACTTTTTTCATTGAAAGGTGTCACATTCTACCACATATTTCCGAATTTCAGACTACATACCCTTCCAAAAGAAATATTGGCATATATTGTAGTAAGTTTTTAAAAACTCCACATGGATTACTGTCAGAGAATTGTGATTTTCTTTCAAAAATTGGAGTTTGAACTTGGAAGAGTTGCGTAAAAATATCCTTTGTTTTTACCACAACATGTCATTCTCCCAAGTGAATTTAGGATTTGTAGTTGGTTTTCTTTCAACTTCCTCTATTATCTTCCTTATCTTTGGATTTTTGACATTCTCAATTTGAAATTATGAGATCCATTCAGGATGATGACTGAAATAGTGCACAATGTAGCGTCACTATCAAGTTTCCTTCATAACCTGTCCACAACCAAATTCTCCCTTCCTTTTTTTATAAAGAATATTGAAGTCAAAGACCTGGATTTTTCTCACCCATTTTTTTGGCTCTGATGATAAGTTATTTGGAGTTAGAAAATACTTGAAGCTATTGTGCTTCATTTGCATGAGAAATTTCATTCCCAACAACTATTTTTTCAATTTAACCATGGCATGCATAATTTCCAACATTTCTTTGTCATATGTTGATTTTGTTTGCTCCTTTGGTTTGAATTTTAGAATTTCAAATGTGATGGCATGAATATCTTGTAAACGAACAACACATAATCATGTTCATGAGGAATCACTTTCTTGGAAAAATGTTTTGGAGAAATCTGGTGCAGTCAAAATCGAGGTGGATGTCATTAAGAGCTTCAACCTTCTAAAATAGGCTTAAGCTTTGTCATTCCATTTAAACACATCTTTTTTCAATATTGCTATTAATGGGGCCACAATTTTCATGTAGTTTCAAACAAATATTTTGTAGTACCCGACAAGACCAAGGAATGATGTGATTGATTTGGGGCTAGGCCACTCAGTAACTACCACAATTTTCTTCGGATCAATCTTTATTCCTTCATCTGATATGACATGTCCCAAAATACTTTCTCTTTTTGTTCAAAGTTGCATTTAGATCTGTTAGCATATAGCTTATTTTCTTTAAGGAGTTTTAATATTGTTTCTATGTGCTTGAGGTGTGAGTTCCAGTTCTTTCTATAAACAAGGATATCATCAAAGAAGACAAGTGCAAACTTTCATAGCGATGACCAAAATAAATCATTCATTACTACTTGGAAGGTAGCAGGGGCATTGGATAAACTGAAAGTCATGATGTAAAATTTGTACAACCCTTCATGGGTACATAAAGAAGTTTTGGGAAGGCCTTCCTCTCGAATTCGTATTTGGTAATAACCTGATTTCAGGTCTAGCTTGGAGAAATATTTAGTGCCATGGAACTCATCCAGTAACTGATCCATGATTGGAATTGGAAATTTATCCTTTATCGTAATTTTGTTCGATGCTCTATAATCAATACAGAGTCTAGTGTATGATCCATCCTTTTTCCTAGCAAGTATGACCAAAGATGAGTAAGGTGTCAATGTTTCATTGAAACTTGGACAAGAGATCTAGCTAAAGAAAGTACAAACAAATCTTATCAAGAAAGGAAGAGAGATTTAATATGGAAAAATGAGAAAACATATTCACACTACTCCAATGAGCCGATGATTGATACAAAGATGATGATCAATATGATACAATGAATGAGTGGAACAAACTCATATATAGGACATAACATTCCATAATAGTAGAATGCATGCATGCATAATAGCATAATAGTGATGATCTCAAATAGAAAGTCTAAAATAGAACTAGTCAATTAACTCCCACTGAACTAGTGTGCCGAAAATAGAAATTTCTCCAACACCCCCCTTGAACATCACTATGGAGTAAAAATTAGTCCCAACTATTAGGACATATTAGGTACTCATGCATAATGCAACTAATGAACACTGAATAAAAATGAGGAAAGAGAGAAAACCACGTGGGAACAAACCCCCCCTCAAAAGACAATGCATCAAAAGAAGAAAAGGTAGATTCTAGGCAGCTATGCTCTTCACTGCATAACGATCGTGCAAAGTATGAAACTTTTTCTCACTGAAATTTTCATGAAGATGTAGAAATATTTATGGATCTAATAAAGTCCTTTGGAAACCTATCTAGCATTGTACCTCTTGATCCTGTGGACCCATATTCACCTAAAAATATTCCTTTCTGGTGGAAGTGGAACCAGATGCGAAGTCTGATTCTTTAGGATTGAGTCATACTCCTTCTGCATTGCTACTTTCCATAATCGATTTCCCACAACCTCACTGTAGGTTTGTGGATCAAAAGATCAAACCATATAACAATGCATGGGAATTGTAGGTTTAGAAGCTGAAAGTACATGAGAGGGATCCTCATGCTAAGATTGAGTCCTCCTCGAATCCAATGGATTCCATGCAAGGACACCAGCTGCCTGAAGTGTGAACTGTGCCCTCTTGGGAATCTCCTGAAGCTTCGATGCTGGATTCTTATCTGGCTATACTACCTGCTCATTTCCATGTACATAATATGAGTGTTTGGAATCATCTCTGATGTCTAGAACTGATGGAAATACAAGAGTATCTGTATGTTGCACTGGAGGTGCATGAAAAGTACTCATGTGTAAGTAGAAAAGAGGAGTCATTTTTTAGAAAACTTAGTGAATTTAGACAACCTTTATTTGTGATCCACCTTACCAATTGCAATAATGGAATTGTCATGCATATCAAGTATAGAAAATGAATCTGATGTAAATTCAACCTTTTTACCTTTCTGAGTGATCTGATAAACTGAGAGCAGATTCATAGAAATCTTTGGAACATGTAAAAGATTTTCAAAACTTCCATTATGGAGTTCCACTCTTCCCTCTCTTTCTACTGCTGCTGGAGTATCATCCCACATGAGAATAGGGGGGCTTGAGCATGAACTCAAAGAAGTGAAACCTTCCTCTTTTGTTGCCATATGATGTGATGGGCCAGAATCTATAATCCATGAATTATATGAGGAATTAATTGCAACAAGAGCACGATGATTACCTTTCTTAGGTGCAAGATCTTCTTCCTTCTTCTTCTTAGCTCCTTCTGGAATGAAGTTTCCAAGGTTTTTCTGCTAAAGTACCTGAGACATTAGATCGATCCATTTCTTCATGCATGTGGATTCATCATGATTCGGTTTATTGCAGTAAGTACATTGTTTTCCCTTCTTCTTGTTCTCTTTGGAACCTGACCCTGATCTTTGGAACCTAAATGTGAAGAATCCTTGAAGGGTTTGGAATAACCCTCCTTCTTTGGCTCTGGATGTTGTGATTTCCCCTTTCCTTTCAGTTTGGATGATCCTTTTCCATCATGCATGGTGAGTGCATGTGCTTTAGGATCCTTTATTAGGAACATCTGAATGCGTTTTTCCTGCTCATGCATGAGAGAATCAATGAATTGATCCATGGTAGGAATCTTCCAATTTGTTCCCATGGGATACCTACCTGAATTTAAAGTGGAAACATAGACAACATATTATGGTCCTAACTTGGCCAAGATTGTTACAATAAGTTGGTCCACTTGTTTAGAATTATCAATACCACAAGATGCCAAGCTCAATATCAAATATTTAAACTTAGTAAAGAAATCTTGTATATTATCAAAAAATTTAGGATCCAAAGTATTCAACACTACCTCAAGCATATGACCTCTCATCTAAACCTGCTTTCCAAACAGACTTTCCAAGGTGGTCGAGATCTCGTTTGGAGTCTTGCATGAAGCAACATGAAACCATAGATCAATTGAAAAAAATTCAAGAAGAAGTTATGTGGCTTCATCCTTTCAGTTCACCCATCTCATCTTCTCAATTGCTGATGTAGTTTTGTTTTTGTCCCCATCTTCACGTTGTACAGTCCTTTCCTTCTGAGTTTGAATTATCCCTTAGGATTACAATCAAAATAATTGTATGGTGTGAGGATTACCACCAAGTTTGACTGTAGAATAAGTGTCATATCCATCTCTCCCACTATTTCTGAGAACCCCTATAAAAAACTGAGAAATCACTGCAGAAATGACACTTTAAGTGGAAAAATTGTATCAGTTTCAGGAGGCAATCTTTGAGCTTCCTTTCTGAGAAAATGGTGAGGAATATTGCCAAACGGTTGAAAACCCACTTGCAGAATGTGTCGATTTACTTCTTTTGTGAGCTATTTCCTCACAAAGTTAATATTTTGGGATATATAACTGCAACAAGAAATGTGTTTTTAGAGGCGGTCACACCTTGCCTTAAGAGACAGAGCGACTAGTCTTTAGTTGGTCACCCTTTTCTAGTGTATTAGGACCGATCTGGTCACCCTTTTCCAGTGTTTAGGGTGTGACAACCCAAAATTTGAAAAATTTGTAAGTTTCAGTGCGACGATCACTCCTTTCAATAGGGAGAGGGTGCAACCATGTCTGTTAGATGTATTTTCTCATCAAAACTCTGATTTCCTCATTCTTTGGCTTGTCTGGCTTGCTCCAAGAAGCGTAGCTCTGATACCATGTCAATGCTTCATCGAAACCTGCATATGAGATATATCTAAAGCAAGTACAATTAAATCTTATCAAGAAAGGAAGATAGATTCAATATGGAAGAATGAGAAAATATATTCACACTACTCCAATGAGCTGATTATTGATACATAGATGATGATCAATATGATACAATGAATGAGTGGAATACACTCATATATAGGACATAACATTCCATAATAGCAGAATGAATGCATGCGTAATAGTATAATAGTGATGATCTAAAAGAGAAAGTCTAAAATAGAACTAGTCAGTTAACTCCCACTTAACTAGTGTGCTGAAAATAGAAATTTCTCCAAAATAAGGAATATTGCTTCTTGTAATAACACTGCAGTCCAATTATTCTTGAACCCAACATTTAATTTCCATTTTGTGTCGGTGTGACTTCTTATAATATTTTTTTCTAATTGGGACAAAACTAGGGATTAATTCTATGATGTGGTCTCTAGAGCGAGGTGGAGGAAGCCCATGAGGAGGTTCCTGAAAAATGGTACTACATTTTCCAATAATTATATCTAATTTCTTGGGATCTTCATTTTTTTTCTCATTAGTAGTTCCCTCTATTGTATAGCATTGTAATAAATAATCTTGGGATCCCTTTTTAATCATTAATTCCATCCTATTAGATGAGACTATTTGTGGGGGAGGATAGGTAATTCCTTGTAATTTTCACTTTTCCCCATTTTCATAAAATCTTATAAATTTCTCTTGTAAGTTTAACCCAACAATACCAAGTGTGGCTAACCATTGGGCCCCCAAGACAATATACACCCCTTTGATTGGAATAGAATACATAGAAGATTTTAATTTGTAGTCATTAATGGATACTTCTACCTTCTGACATGTCCCATCACATGAATCAGTTCTATTTTTCAGGATGGAAACTTGAAATTTAGAGGTAGGATAAATAAATATGTGTAATTACCTTGTTATCTTTGTGCCTGTAAAGTTATGTGAACTTCCATTATCTATGAGCATTGTTACTTTAGTTTTCTTAACATAGCCATAAATTTTAAGAGTTTGGTATTGAGAAATATTGTTCATTGGAGTGATAGAGTGTTAGACTTGTGTTTTGATTTCCTTACTCATGAGAATTTCTTGAGTCTCCATTATTTGTTTCTTCATCGGATGAAGATATGTCCCCTGCTTCCTCATCCTTGTCGATGTCACTCTTGTCTATTTTGCAATGAAAAAACCTTTTTTTCCTTGAACTTATGGTCGGGTTTGCAATTGTGTGCATTACATTTAAAACATCGGTATTTATCTTGTCTTGTATTTGGTGGAAGTTTCCTTTTGTGAGGCAGAATGTATTTTGAGATAGAGTCTTCGAGTGAGCGCCATGATGTCTATTGATATGCTTTAATTTCCTTTTCATTGATTTTGACTTTCTGATGAGATTTCTCAATATCCTTAATGTCAAGCAATTCGAGCTCATTTCAGATATTTTCCTTCAACCCTAATAAGGATATTTGAAGCAGCTAATATTCCGATATATTAGGGACATGGGTGGCTACATGTAGATCTTGAAAAATTTCCTCCAATGTATCAGAATATTGTAACTGAGTGAGTTTATAAAAAAAACCCTTTTCTTCTATGTTGAGAAAACATAGGAACAATTTCTTTTTGAATAAATCCCAATTTCTTGCTAGAGATTTGGAGTTTTATCTCCACCATAGAAACCATTCATATGAAAAGTCCTTCATATGTGTAGATGCGAAGTTATTTTTTTCTTCATCATCAAAAATTTGGTAATACTAGAAGTATTGTTTTATTTTATTTACCCATGTTGTTGCTTCTCTTGCATTCAATCCATCAAATTTTGGAATAATAAGTTTATCCTTAGCCATGCCATTGTTATATGTCCTCAAGTTGGATGAGTCATGTGATCAGGGAGGCATCCATTGTGAATTAGAATTACCGAGGATTCTATTACCATTTGTTATTTCTTTGAGCTTGATTCTCATGTCATTGTAATTTCTACTTCACTTTGCTAATCCTTCGTTCAATTTGACAATTTTGGCATCCAACGGAGTATTTTTTTGCAGAAGTTACTTTCTCAGTTACTTGACTTATAAGTCTTTCACAAAAATCCTTAAGACCTTTGCTAATCTCCAGAATGGAGGGAGCGTTATCATCTAATCCTCTTACCTTTTTCTTTAGTTCTCCTACCTTTTTCTTTGATATCCTCATTGTTGCGCACATATCAGGTAAGAAGGTGACACACCGCACTAGGTTTACTTCTAGTGGACAAAGAGAAGGGAATATATTAGAAACTATCTGTGAGAATCTAGTGAGCAGGAAGAATCATGAGGAAGAGGGAATAATGGTCAATAAAGAATTTGTTGAAGGAAGGAACTCATCTATGTGATGGAATGACAAGCGTATGGGAGGAAATGACAAGGGTATGTGGATGCGAGAAAGATAAATTGTGAGGAAGAGGGAATCATGGTCAAAGAAGGAATCCATTAAAGGAAGAAGCTTAACTATGCGAGGGAATGACGTGGGTATGTGAGGAGGTGGATAGAATGGGTCATAGGTTTGGAGAATCAAGGGTGAGGTGGATAGAATGGGTCATGGTCATGGTGAAGAATAGAAACGAGGGTTTGCAGGTCATCGTGGAGAGAGGAGGTCGTAGAGTTGACTGTAGAATCGAGGGTAGAGTGGTCGAGGGTGGAACACTATGATACCAATTGGAATCAAAAGGTGATATATATATTAAAAAATATATATTCAATGTTTATTAATTTATTATTTGATTTCCATTAATTTTACAACAATGTGTATAAATACACACAAATGAATATAGTCGCGTGTTTAGAAAATGGACGTGACTTGACATTAATAGTATAATTAATACATTAATGGTATAATTAATAACTAATGGAATTTGTAATACACAATAAGGTATATTATAACACGACTAAGTGGATGTCTATCCCAAGAGGTGTCTAGCCTTCTTTCCTTGTCAAAATGGGCCAGAGTCTCATTAAGGGTTTGAATCTAGGTGGAGAGATTGCAAGACCTATGTCCCAACCATCTTGTCAAAACACATCAACTTAAAATATTTTCTACTATTATAAAATGGAGTAGTCTAAAGGGACAATGCCTTTTTATTTCACTCTCAACCTACTCTTGATGTCCCCTTTACTATAACAACCTCCCCCTCTAGTGACTGTACCCTATCTAGCTTCTTATCTTGTCACTGCATTAAATTGATCACTTGGAACCACGATGGATGTCTGATCCCCTTTTTTCTCCTTTCACCAACATTGTATGAACATCATTCCTCAAAATTTGAATTATTCTAATCCTTGTTCATCCAAATTAGTCTAAAGGAAAGGCACCTCTATGTAGAATGATAACATGCTTGATGCAATAGAGGGAAAACACTTTCCATAATTCAATAGAGAGATTCACCATTCTGTGATTTGAATGAAGTGTTTCATTCCATGATTCTTTGTGGTTAAATGGTTCCATTTGAAGCCCATATGGTATATATATCACTAGTTAAAGGGGGACAAAACAAGGATTTAATGGTGGACTAGTGGGTCTGTTTAGATGAGTTTTCGTGGAAGGTGCAACTACATCCTTGCATGATCCTACAACTTCTATCCATTCTCCAAGTAAGTCACACTTTGATGTCCCCTTTACAAACACTATTTTTTAATTATTTTTTGTGATGTGTTATGTACTTGAGTAGATATGAAAATATATCATAAAATAAACCCTTAATCTCAACAAGAATAAACCAAACCATTCACCAAACATTCAACACAAGAATGTCAACAAGACTCTTGAGGTAGGGTAACACCATATATTATTCTTATGGTAGGAATTCACTCCTCAAGCAACAATTTATTGTTACAATAACAATATACTTCACTATGCTCCAATGCATTACTTACACTTCTTTATATAGAACTCTCTATATCCTAGGAACATTCTAGAGAAGGAATATGCTAGTAGATGGAACCTTCTAGTAAAGATTCTCACCTTTATTGTGTTCACACTATTACATCGACCTTATTTACTAGAATTGGCCTCCATATATAGTAATACATAACCACATTCCATTTGGGTACCTCCCTAGGTATACTACATTCCATCCCCCTTCGAATTTTTTGTCCTCGAAACACAAGAAGAAACCATACAATATGAATGGCTAAGCAATGTAGCCAACTAGTACCAAGTACAACCATCCATTGATCCTAATGGAAGACAAACATGATGTTAAAAATTTTCCTTGCCACCCTGATCTTGATCCTTGTCACGCCTTTGGTGTCATAGGATTGTTTCTCTATCCTGGTATCGTCCTGAACTGCTAATATTACTCCATGTGCCTCTTGATTATTTTCCTTTCTAGTGCCCTGCTGGTTCATAATAATTGTGTTGATGCACATGCCCCTACCTTGATGACTGTTGTTTCTCTATATGGTGTGGATGGATATATACAACAATTTTAGGAATTGGTCATTTTTTCTTCAACTATGTAATATGGTGTTCCTTTGTGTCATTGATCTCCTTGGATTCTTTATTGTGTCCTTCATGGGTTTTTTCTTCATGTCCTTCTATATATTCTTCTTCTGATTCAACTTTGTATTTTGCAATAACTTCTTTGTTTTCCCCCATGGGCCCTTCTATCTTACTAAGAGACACATCCTACAATGTAATTTTTTTTTCTTATACAAAATATTGATAAACTTATTTGAACATTGACATTAATTATTCCTATTGATTCCATCCAAGGATCATATCCAATAATAACATCCACATCCTTCACATCTATGCCATGAGAATCAGACTACAACACATATTTGTCCATTGTAATATTCAAATAGTTAAAATTTTGAATATTTTCACCTTAAACTTGGGTGATTTGAGTATTCTTTGTAGGTACTTGCAACCTCTAATCCAAATTAACATTGATAAAATTATGCATGCAACTAGAGTTAATAGAAACAATAACCTTCTCTTGTTGAATGCATCCATGGACTTGTAATATAGAGTTGTTTCATGAAAATAAATCCTTGTTACTCCCTTTATCATTCTTATTAGCATGATACCATTTATCTAAAAGTAATTTTTCAAATAATTCATCATAAAGTGCCATCAATTTGCTATAGTGAAGTGATTTCCACCAAATGGTCGCATCACCTTGTAATTTACAATCAACCCAATCTTTCCAATTCTCTTTCCAAGATGACTTCCTTTGTTTTATGAGTTGTTCAATACTAGGGCCATCATCATTTCTAGTAAAATATCTCTTTCTTGAAAGAAATACTGAAAATAAACTAGGGTTTATAGATAATACTGTGAAAATCATGCACTTTTTCTAGAAAAACCCTAAAAAGTTGTTAATTTTAAAATGTTGATAACTTCACTTCCCGGACTCCATTTCAAATGATATTGTTCTTGAAATTGGATATTTTTATGAGAGGAATTAAAATAACCAATGTTTTTCTACAAATTCTTCTCAGAAAGTTTCATAAATGAATATAAATTGTGCCACCCCCTTTTTTCCTTTGAAAAAATCTGCAAAAAGAACCAAAATCTTCTTCCTTTCTTTGGCCAAAGAAAGTGATTTGATACCAAATGTTATGTACATGAGTAGATATGAAAATATATCATAAAATAAACCCTTAATCTCAACAAGAATAAACCAAACTATTCTCCAAATATTCAACAAAATAATGTAGACAAAACCCTTGAGGTAGGGTAACACCATATTTTAATCCTTATGGAAGGAATTCACTCCTCAAGCAATACCAATATTTAATAGTAGACAAGTGGGTGTATAGGTCTATTTTGATAGTCAATGTTCAAACTTTAGTAGCCAACCTTGCAATGCGAATGATATCTTTTATTTAGGCCCGTGACCTTTTTTTACCCCTTTTTATAATTTTGGTGCGATGACCTTTTCATTAGCTGCATATTTTAAGTTTTAGGAGTGCAGGAAATTTGAGTGATGTCATGGAAGACATCACTAGGGTCCCACAAACACATGGAAAGTTGTTTTTGATCCATGTGTAGTCTATGTATCTTTTGTTTCAGGCCACTTGTCCTCCGTTTCCAATGAACACAACACATCTGATAGATTGGGGTGGGGCCCATGTTGAGGTGTCAACATTCGTTTTGGAAATATGGATGCTTAGATGACATAGTCACTTGTATTTCCACTTGTCTAGATTAATATTAATTTTTCAGATTAGCGCCATGCCATCGTCATGTATGCGAGACACTCAGGCGTGGGATGGTATTTTTGTATGAAGCCATAAATAGTTTCATATGCCTAGGTGGTTTTCTATACCACTTACACAATGCAAAGCCAATGATAAATCACCATGTGTTGGGGATGAAACCACTTGTCGCATCATGAAGAATGATTATCGACTGTGCATGTCCCCGATGTGAAATCCATCATGGACCATTGATCTACATGGTCACGATACGTCATGATGGGAACCGTTGATTTACACATTAACAATGTGCAACCCTCATTTGAGTGCTTTAGCTTTCAGTTTTATCCCCAATCGTCGATCAACCCCCTCGACAGTGTATTAAAGTCTTTTAACCCACCAATAGTCTTTTTTTTGCTCCCAATAATCTCCTCTTGTCCCTTTTTTAGCACCCATGACCATTTTATAACTTCTTTTATCATTATTTCGACCCTTAAGCTCAATTTCTTTGTAAAACAAGMTTGGGAGGACCCTCTTTTCTTTAGGAACCTTAGGAATAAATCCATTTACACAAATTTAACCATTTCCCATTTGAAATTTAGCATTGTACTAATATTGTGTCCARYRSGGACAACCTATCCCGACATAGYGRGGACAACRTATCCATGTGACTTGYTGATAACTATAGACCTAGTGCCTTATTTTGTTGGGTTATGGAATCTGTCTTCAAARTTGATCACAYGCATCCTTTGAAACATTTATGATTTGTAAAAACAAAACGCCCAATAAATTACATATTAGCACCCTATCTACTTAGAACTGTAACTTAAAGTRTAAATGGAGTTGAAAAGGAAAAGTGTAGTGAAGAAATGMAACTAACTACTAATGTCAAGGGTGATAAAACTCTATARTGGTTAGTACTRYGAAAAATSTTTGAGGAATATCCCATTTACATGATCCTCCAACAATTKTCCATTCAAATGAGCTAGCTCATAAGTATTGTTKTCTTGTACTACARAAACTTGGAAAGGACTAACRRSCCATAGATTATCAAATTTTCCATGCTTTCCTTTGGCTTCTCTYTTGGCATCCCATTTCAAGACTAGATCTCCTATCATGAAATTATTTTCTTTTGGCCCTTTTGTCAAATATCTTGTTCATTATTTCTTCATGGGTATGAGATTTAGTTTGTACATGTTGCATTGTTTGTTGAACCTCTATAAATTTATTTATCCTTTTCTTCATATCATCCTACTCTTCTTCTTCATCTTGTAGTAACTTCATTACAACAAGGCTGAGATGAATGGGAAAAATGTCCTCCAAACCATAAACTAACTGAAAATGAGAGGTTCCAGTTGATATTTTGGTTCTCATCATGTCTTCCCACACAACATATTTTTAAGTGAGAATCACATGCCTTCTTGTTTTTTGACAACATCTTTTTGATGATTCTATTTAAACTTTTATTTTAAGATTCATCCAAGCCATTCCCTTATGGATAATAAGAAGTTGAATGCTCGAGTTTTGTGTTGTAATTTAAGTTTACTTGAATGCTCATGCATTATCTGTGGTAGTCTTTCTTGGGCACCCAAATCTGGCCAAAATGTTATCTTTAAGAAATCTAATGATAATTGTATATGTTGTTTCTCTTGTGGGGATGGCCTCCACCCATTAGGCAAAGTAATATTTGGTTGTCAGGATCCATTCCAGTACTTGAGTTAGGATTGACTTCACCAATGAATTCTAACCCCCATTGTTTATAAGGTGTCCAAACTTTTATTGGCCTTAGTGGGAGTGACAATATTGTTTTCTTCCTTGCAAACATATAGCATTCCACACATGCCCTAACCATTGATTTTATATCAAAAAACAAAAAAGGACAATAATAACCATCTCTAAGAATATTATTGGTAGTGTCTCTCCAGGAATGATGGCCATCACATACCCATTTATGGAACTCGATTATTATACCCTCTGTCTCTTCTTCAATGATACAATTAAGTAATATACCTCCTAGATCTTTCCAGAATAGGTTTTCTCCCATGATGCAATATTTCACTACCTTTGATTTGATTGATCTAGCCTTGGCCTTGTCTCATTCTGGTGGGAACTATAATTTGTGTAGATAGAAGATTTTTTCCTTGTACCCATCAGACTGTGTAAATTTTGGATTTACCTTCAGAGTTTTTTCTTGTGGTTCATCAACTTCAGTTTTTCTCCCATATACCTCCTAGATATTTCCAGAATAGGTTTTCTCCCTTGATGCAATATTTCACTACATTTGATTTAATTGATCTTTCCTTGGCCTTGTCTCATTCTAGTGGGAACTGTAAGTTCTGTAGATATAATATTTTTTCCTTGTACCCCTCAGACTGTGTAAATTTTGGATTTACCTTCAGATATTTTTCTTGTGGTTCATCAACTTCAGGTTCTTATGATATGCGGATTGATTATATCAGATTCACTCCTAGAGATTTGCAAATTGACTTAGATAACATCTTGGATAACCCCTACTCTTTTAATAATTTTGTAGGCTTGATATCTACATTGTATTCCTAAATTTTGGCAATCCATTTACCTCTTTTTCCTTCATTATTAGATTGTATAAGAATATCTTTTATGGAACTAGTGGGAACATATGCCAGAATTTTAGAATGCAACACATAGTCTCTCAATTCCTCGAGATATTTGACCAAATCGTGTTCTTTCTTTTCCATAACATTGTATTTTATCTTAGCATCCATAAATGATTTACTGAAAAATTCTATGGGTTGTTCATGATCGTGTTCATTATTTTGCAATAGCAAATTAGAAACAATGTTTTCAGAGGAAAAAGAAAATATGAGAAACTCCTTTTCATAATTGAGACTAACTAGGATTGGAGATTCTAATAAGGATTCTTTGATTCGTTAGAAGGATGCTCCATATTTATAGGTCCATCAGATTTCATTGTCTTTTTTCAGTGTATCAATAATGTTCTTCATTATTTTAGCAAAATTGGGAATGAATCTCCTAAGAAAATTAATTTTCCGAGAAAGGATTGCAACTCTTTTTTATTTTTGGGAAAACCAATTAGTTTGATATCCTAAACACTTTCAGAATCTATTCTGACTCCTTTCTTGAATACTATGTGGCATAAAATATTTCCTTCTTTCATGGGAAAGTGTGATTTCTTGGGATTTAAGGATAACCAAAAAATTTTGAACTTAACAAAATTTTGTCTTAAGTGTCTGATATGATCTTCATCATATTTTGAAAATACAATCATATTATCTAAGTAAATCATAATGAATCTTTCCCTTTCCCCTACAAATTCTATATCCATTTTTCTTTAGAAGGTTTCTTCTGCATGATCAACCCAAAAGGAATTTATCATACATAAAGGTTCGTCGAGGTGTTGTAAATGTGGTTTTCTCTCTATCATCCAAGTGCATTTCTACCTGATTATAACCTAAGAAACCATAGATCATGGAGATTCAATTCACCCCCACCACTTTTTGTAGTATGTGATCCATTTTGGGCAATGGATAGTTATCTTTCAGTGAGCATTTGTTCAAATTTCTAAAATCTACACAAAGTATGATTTCTCTACTCTGTTTTCTCACTGGGAATAAGTTGCCCACCCATTCAGAGTTTCTAAGAGGAATTGTGATCCAAGAATCCAATAATTTCCTCACTTCCTTTTCAATAATGGGTGGAAAAATCGGATTGACTTGTCTAAGATTTGTTTTGAAAGGATTTGTACCATGTTTTAGGGGTACCTTGTGTTTTATATTGTTGGTGTCACAAGTCTTCAAATATTCATACTTCCATGCAAATACATCCACATATTCTTTGAACAAATCCACATATTTTTGCTTATGTTCAATAGATATATATTTAGATAACTTCAGACACTTTGGTTCATAATCTTTCCCTTTATTACAAACTTCAACACTTTCATCTTTTGGGAGGATAGTAGGTTTAACAGGCAGATCATTCCTATCAAAACATTGCTCTAAAGGCACCAACCCTTTTGGAATAAAATTGTTCTTTAGTTGTAGAAATGTTTTATCATCCATGTAATTAGTAAACTGAGGGATTACTTTAGTTTCTTCTTCAGACACATCATCAATCACTAGATCTTCTTCTAGTTCAATATGGGTAGTGGAAAATTCATCCATCACTTCCATAAATCTCTTAATTTGTTGATAATATTCAAATACCTACCATTACTTGATGTTATTTGATATAGATGGCCTATATCTTTTTTCAATTTCATTTTTTATTTAAGGTATAGTTGGTGGCTTAAAGGTACTAATAGCCAATGCTAAGGAATCTTCTTGTTGGTTGAACTCTCTAAGGACAACAATGATATTCAGGGCTTCATAGAAATTGTCCACCAAATCCCAAACTTGATTTCTGTATGATCTCATCCTTAGGTTCCTTGTTTTATAAATAGCTTTGACTTGTTGTACTACTAATTATAAATCCCCAAAGACCTCTGTCTTTGTAATTTTCATATTTCTTGCAGCCTCCAAACCGAGGATTAAAGTCTCATATTCAACAACATTGTTAGTTTATTCAAAATCTAGTTTGTAAGACAAAAGGCTTTCTTCTTCTATGGGAGAAATTAATACCACCCCAACTCCAACACCTTCCTTTGAGTATGCTCCATAAAAATACATTTTCCACAACTCATCAAATTTTGTAGCAAATTTTATAACAACATATATTGGGTGATTCTTAGGGTTATTTTGGTCACTCATCACATAGGAAAATTTAGTTTCCTTGTACAGTCTCCCCCCAAAACTAGTATTGTATCATAATTCTTACCAATTTGAATGGTGCCTCCTGATTTCCCCACCCATTTTCTTGACGAAAACACATCATAGTTAGCAGGAACATCTTCCACTACCAAATCCATCATAATTATTTTGACAAACAATTGAGATAAGGTGATTCCCATATATTTGATCAAGCCTTCAAAATCAACTTTTATTGAATCAAAAGAATACAGATCGTGATAGGGACTAGTTATTTCTAAACCCAACTTTTCCATGACTGTTTTAGGCATGAGATTATGTGAAGCTCTAGAGTCTAGCATGAATTTGTGCAACATTTTATCACGAATGTTCATATTTACATAAAAAGGAGAAACACAATCCTCTTAATCATATATGTGGTCCAAATACAATGGTAGGACATTCATTGTGGACATTCAAAGTGTCTGATTGATTTGTGGGCCCCATCCCATGCATGAATTTATCAATATGTTTATGATAAAAGGGATTTTTGGCCAATTCAATTTGAGGCACAAGAATTTTTATTTTTGATAATTCATGTTCCATGTTAAATGATGGGACCATGTTTCTCAAATTCTTTCTGCTCAATTCCCCCTTTCACTTATTCTCAAGTATTTGTTTTCTTTATAGTATCTACAACTTATTTAGCCTTATCTTTAGATTGATTCAAGAGTATATTTTTAGGTTGTAGTTGATTTTCTTGCCTAGCAGTATTTTACCTTGGCTCGAGGTCATACTTCTTACACAATTTTACTTGTAAGGCATCAACAAACAATCTGTATTGAGATGATGGGAAGGTTTCTTAGCTCATATCATTTTTTAGGACCTGTCTTTTAGGATTGAGGGAATTCTCATAATTATTTTGAGTCAGATGTATGGCATAATTATCATCCTGAAGTAGGTGTATGTCTTCTTGAATATCAATATATTACTCATCCACTAGATCTTCAATTAAATTGTTATCATTGTTATCTCTGATGGGAAGCTAAATGGGTTGTTCTTCATTCCTCCTTTCCCTCCTTAGAATTTGTGGGTTGAATGGTCTTATGAATTGATTAGGATTTTTAGGGCCTCTCTCCCAAGGAGTGTTATTTACATTATTACCCTCAAATTCAAATCTAAACAATTTATTTGACTGATTTATTATCATTCTAGACATTTCTTCAATCTTTGCATCTTGAGAGTCTCTATTTGGATCATAGGTACCAACTTCTTGATGTATACCCCACCCTTTCATAGGGTTTGCGCGACCTCTAGGTCTAGGACCGTTCTAGTCGGAGCTGAAATCAGCTCATAGGCTCCCTCTGAGACCCAAATCTCAATACACAGGTCAAAAAAAAAAAAACTCTTCCCGAATGTAGATTTTCATTTTTGGGAGTCCCCGAGCACTTACAAAGCCTCCTCTTAGACCGAGGGCCAAAACCGTGGGCCAAATCTTCAAACCCCAAAAGTTTCAGGACTTCAAGACTTATTATTCCTCTTATCTATTAACACCAATTCCATGAACTAATAAACACTAAGTGGCTAGATCAATGGTTCACAATGATCATCGAGATCGACGACTTAAATCATGTTTTCAGGCTTCAACAATTTTCTTCACAACCCCCTTTTCCACAACTCTCCTAGATTGTCGAAAATCACTTATGTCGAGTCTCAGATCGACGGTCCACAAGCTCCGACCAAATGGACGGTCCAGATCAATTCCCTTCGGGCTTTGTCGATTTTCTTTGGTCGTCAAACAACATGACTTTTTGTATCTCCTGACACAAACACGCCGAACATTTATCCTTCCTCCACGTGTCCCATCCTAGATCAATGACTAGGATTCCTTCGTGACTTTGATGAATTTTCTCCCCTTCTGCACGAAGATTTGATTTTGCTGAAGTGCCAAGTCCCAAAAACTATGGGATCTTGTGCCACGCGTCCTCTCCAACGAGTGGTTGGGATTGACTTTGGCCTTCGGGAGTTCAAAGAACACTGCTCTATAATTTCCTAAGAGTGCCAGACCTCTGGATATGCTGCCATGTGTAATCCAGGTGATGAACTATCCAAATCTACTTCGGATTTCGAGACTGCGGAGAGATCGACCTTCTCTTCCCGCTATTATTCTGAAGTATCTACTCTCCAGACCTTCTAATATGCCGACACGTGTCCTTTCTGATGGATGACCCAGATGAAATATGGGTCTTCGGGACTTAGGGGTTTTCTCCACTCCAGACTTCCTTCGAAGTTCTAATCCACCAGAGTACATGATCTGTTGACACGTTTCCTCATATTTTTGACAACCACGATTCACTCCGGCCTTCGAGACTTCGGGGGTCCCAACTTCTCTGCTTGAAGAATCTTCTGAATGCATGCAGTTTAAAGGACTTCGTCGATTAAACCTCTCACAGCTCCTCCAGATCTAATGACTCTCATCTCTCTAGAAAATTCTTGAATGGATCTCAACCTTAGATATTTGATCCTTGATAACCCCTCCTTTTAAAATCGGTCCACGACTTCTTTGAACGTGCAAAGTATTAAAGACTTATAGGGTTAAACCCTGCTCTACTTCTCCAAATATAAGGGTGACAAAAGACCCTGGATCCCCCTGAATAGATGTCCACCATTCAACTTTAAATAATGAATCTTCCCCTCCTTGAATATTTTGACTGCTATCCTTCCTGAGATTGACTAGAAGAGATAAAAAAAATCTTTGGCGCCCCCCTGTGCGCTCCTCTCGAACTTTAAAACTTTTGACTTAGAAAATTTCTAAGTCCCTCCTGCTGAACTCACACGTTTTTTATCTTTTATGAGCTTTGTTCCTTGAGGTATTTCAAACCTTTGGTTCACTCCTTGCATCCCTAGAACTTCTGATAAATCTTTGGACTTAGAGATTTTGAAGAAGATCTCTCTTACACACTCCTTGCGTTCGTTCACTCTGGAACTTCTTCAACACTTAAAGAAAGTGTTGGCCTGATAAATTCCTTGCATGTGTGTTCTCAAACCTTTTCTCCTCACTCAGAAAATGTGCACTCTCTACACTTCAACTGAACAAATGTGCACTCCTTTCACTTCAATTATAAATTCACGTTATCTCTCCTGAGATTCTGAGTCTATCTCGACTCGACCTACACACTCCTTCCGGGAACTGTGCACTCCTTGCACCCGAAATCTCAGAAGAGAAACAAATGAAACTTACAAAAGAATCAAAGACTTCCACACTTAACCATGAAAAACATATTCATGCATAAAATATACATAAACAAATAAAACACAAAGAACATAAAGAAACATCACACGTACTCAAATAAATCAGATGAACAAAACACCATACAATTGGAATCAAAACTCTTTGCTCAGATGAACAAAAGCCCATACAATTGGAATCAAACCTCTTTGCTTGTATTCATTCAATAAAATATGTACATGGACTCATAAAACTCTCTGCAACTCTTCATAAGCTTCAACAACTCTCTCAGCATCAATAACAATAATAATCAACAACAACTACAATAATATTCGACAACCTCATTTGGGCATACAATACATATATTTGTACAACGAGGAGCTTCTCGAGCCTAGCCTATATAATACCTTAGAGCTATCCTATCACAATTAATTCATTCATCTACTAAGGACTATTACATTGAATATCAATTACATTCATATATGAGTCGATACTTAGTATTTGTACAACCTTATCTGCTAATTAAAATGATTACAATCCTTGGTGGCCATATGTGATGGCTCAAGCCTCAAAACATTTAAAAGATTTAAATTACAATCCTTTCAAAACAAGAAAAACACGCCCTCCTTGTAATTCAAAAACAATTTGAAATCTGCACATTGGGTGTTGAGTTGTCCTCCACCTAGTCTGTTTAATGATGAAGGCGATGCTCCTGCATCACTTCTTCTTTGATTTTATTTTTATTTTTATCAACCTGATCTATTTTCTATTTATATTTTCCATATGCAATCATATTTCCCTCAATTCTATTTCATCATCTTGCATAATGAACAAGGTTGGGGATCTCCTCTCCCTCAACATCATAGAAAAATCATCTTCAAAGGCTCCAACATAAATAACCTTTGTTTTTGGTTGTGAAGGTTTGATATCAACATGGATATTATTGTAAATTTTGTTGAACCTCCTATTGAATTCAACTACATTTTCATTTTCCTTTTTCTTTAATAAGACAAACTTAGTCAAATACTATAGGTGTTTTATTTTCTCTCCCCACTGTTTCATAAAGGTTGATTTTAATACTTTCCATGTACCAATTGTGACAATAGGTAACCCCCTGAACCAATTTCTTACATATCCTTCCAAATCCTAAATAAATAGTCTCATGAAAACATCATCATGTTCCACAAAAAGGTTATCAGTAAAGTCTTGAAATGCACCCATTTGCTCTTCAATAGTGATGTCTTTTTCCAAATCATATTTTGGTAAGAATTTGAGATAATTGTTAGGGAGCTCATGCATATTTTGGGGAAAGTTCAAAGGGCCATATTTGTATGCTACCCATGGGTTTATTGGTGGTGTACATGGTAGTTGATTCCCCCCACATCTACCTCCTCCTAGTCCAACCATTAGGTTTTGAAGAATAAGATTATTGGCTTCAAAAGACAAAGGGGATGCAAGGTTCTTCAAAAACCTTATTAAAGAGGAACTTCCTTCCTGATGAAACTCTAAAGGAGAACTTTGTACATATATCAAAGGTTTATGTGGAATTTTAATAGCCGAATGTGAATCTAAAGGTATGTCTATCAGATCTACAGATTCACTTATTTTATGACCAAAAGAAGGAGATATATCTAAACAAGGATTACCTGGGGGAGAAGACAATTGTCTCTCCCTAATACTTCTCTAGGTAACACAATTTTTTGGATCTATATAAAATGAAATCTTATTAGTATCAGGGTTCCTTTTGGTATGTCTTCTTGCAAATCCCAGAGTTACCACCGTGGAGTCCTCAGGTGAAAGATTAATAACCAAGTTCCTAAATATTGTTCACCATCAAGGATCAATGCTTAGAATGTTGTATCGTAGGGAAAAATAACCTCAAACTTTCCTCCCTGAAAACAAATCCATTTCACATGTTTCTTGAGATATTCCAGGATGTTAATTGAACTATGCCAAGGCACTTAAGGGGATAAAAATTATATGGATCTTTAAATCCATGTTTGTATTGGAAATATTTAGTGAATATCTTGAATCTATCTCTCTCTTGGCCCTCAAACAAATTCATATCAGATGAATGCTAACTCTTAACCCCAAGAGGCATGTTACCACATGCAATTAGACATTTGGAATTTTCAAATGGGTGGATGGATGGATTTTAAGGAAAATAGATAAACTAGCAAGATATTTGGGTGAGTGTACAAAGTTGGTGGATGATAAAGTGGAAATGAGGTGAGAAGGAACGCACACCCATAGGAATGTGTGCATGTTCCTAGGCACATGAAAATGTTCCTGATGTTATCGGTTCGGAAAACCTCGAACCTCCACTTAGCATGCCACATAGGCATGTTGCCAAAAGTGTGTGTGTGTTCTTAAGAATTCATGCACATTCCTAGGAACACACACACACATTCCTAGGAATGAACACACATTCATGTCATGCCATTTTTAAAGGGACCACATGTGCAATTTGTGCCCATTTGCACAGATTCCGCCTCACATTTTTCATTCCATTGAGCAAATAGAGAGGAGGAGAGCACCAAGCAAAGACAAGATCTTGCCACTATGTTCAACTCAATCCAAGTATGTTTGATTTCTCTTATTTTCCTCCCACTCTAGTAATTTTTTACTTTTCATAAATGTGTGCTAAAAATATTTGAGATAATTCTCCACATGTCATGCACAATTCTCCTCTTAGGTGGTAATCCATTGGAATTGTCGTTTTGCACAATTTCTACATACCCCTTTAGAAAATATTCCATGTCCTAAAATATTGCATGTTTCCAAGAGCTTTCAACTTCATCATTGTGTTGTAAGCCTTGCTCAAATATTCTCTAAACAACATCATAAAGTTCCTTCATTTATTTAACCATGCTTGGGAACTTTGCAAACACTATAAACAATTCTCTAGGGTCTTCAACCTTCAATGAAAATAATTGTATCATTTCATCATCCTTCTTGATGGTATAATAATTTTTTCTTCTATCATATATTCTTTATGTGCCAACTTGTAATAGTGTTTACAATAGACAATGGAAATATATTATGAATATAAAATAATGCATGCATGTGTGCATGATTATTTTATTATTCTTTTAATTTCTTAAAATATGTATTTCCATCTTTTTCGTAATTTTCTATTTAAATTAAAAAAATTGACCTCATTTATATGCCATAATTGCATCAGATATTATTAATATGGAACCCAGAGACAATGAAAACCCCACACAAGCACACCAAGGAACAAAAAACCCCAACCCACCAAAACCACCAAACATAAACACACAAATTGATGAGCGGTTGAGAACTTTGAGATCTCTTGTCCATGAATTAAGGGGTTCAAGAGATCCCAACAGAGTATCTTTGGACACTTCAGTGGATGCCATTATATCATCCATTGCAAGTTCCCAAGTGAAATTAACTACTATTTCTAAATATAGGGTTAGGATGTTCGAGTATTACAGGATTGGACTTGATAGAAACCAAGTTAGAGACTTGAATATTTCAAAACAAGAATTGATGTCTCTATTTATCGATCCTCGAACTAGAGTGAAACCACCTATCAACAAGAAACAAATTTGTATGGATTGGTGCATCGACGTGGAATTTCTTGAAAATGAAATAGATAGGTGGTTCATGGTGTTTGATAAACCTCCTTGCAATAACAAGGAGGTGCCTTTATAATTCTTGAGTAAATTATGGGTGGAATTTATTTTGGGTCCTCATGTGAACTACTTTGACATTGGTGATTTCCAACGGGTGGGTCAAGGGTCCACAGAGGATCGAGAGTGTGTTAGGATTGATCCCATGCTAGGTCCTCATCCCCCGAGGAAAATTCCTAACCCCCATGCCCAATGTCCTCCCATTGTAGAAGGAATGCAACATGCACATATAGCTTTATCAGCCTTGACTCAAAGTCTAGTGTAGCATGGTATTTTTGTTGCACTATCTTGGTAGGAGGTGTATACTATTGACATTGGAAGAGGGGTCAAACCTTCAACCCTTAGAGAATATTGTAGTGAGGAGAGGGAACATGGATAGAGTAGTCGTTCATGTGAGCCTCATAGATGATCGAGTTTCGGGAAGACTTACTATGGGCCTATGGAGGCCAGTGGACATAAAAGATTCATGGAGGCGGTTAGTATATTAACCATCTCTATGTTCTTCATCATGATATATTTATATAATATTATATGTATTTATTTTTATATTTTATTGTATCATGTTTTTATTTTCTACACCCCTATAGTAGAACCTCTATGTCGATAGATGCATTAGTGTCTATCTCCACCACTGATGCAAAAATATAGGTAGCATGATCATTTGGTGTACTGCATACATAGGTATGTGTCACATTTTATAAATTTACCATAGTGATTTCTTTATTTTATGGCATCCTCAAATATAATTTCCTTGTGTTTCTATAGGTTGTGGTACCAGACGGTGCCAAGAAATGTACACCTAGGATGGACAAGTCACCGTCTTCAAAGGTATCATGTGTTGAGTCAAATCTCATTTAAATATAAAATGTGTTGTATTTATGTTGTTGAATTTTACTATTTGGTACTAATAACAATATTATTAATATGTACACAGGTTGCATATATTTTCTCTAGTTACAGTACTAGTCCAAACCTTGGGCACCCTACCATTGATTTTGGGTTACATGTTTCTAGTCCAAGGGTTATTATATCCCTTGTACATCCCATGGGGGTTCATTTCCACTCACCCTCACCATATTTCATATTCCATGCATCATCAGTGGTTTCTTCTGTAGGCCACCCACCCACACCACCTCTTCCATTGCATTCATCCATAGTGGATGCACCCGTACACCACCTACCCCCACCACAATTTCTATCCATGCCATCCATCGAGGCTACCATAATAGATGTTTCCTCAAAGCAGGTTGTACAAACGAGCACTCCACATACCCTTGTAACTGACATAGGGTGGCATTGTTGAGAGATTAGGGTCACGGTGTTAGGGACATAACCTTCCTAACCCCTCATGTAGGTAGAATAATATATTTCCATGTAATAAAGGTCGACATTAGTTAATAAGGCATATTTAATAAATGTGAACAAGTCGATGTAAGAAGACCTAATAGAAGCTTCCACTTCTAGAAATATATTCCTATAAAATGTTCTTTAGAGTATAGAATTAGTACAAACAAGAGTAGGAGGCATGATATATATTTTTCTTGATAATTATTGTAATAGAAATCTTCTCTACTGGAGGTTTCCCCCTCGAAAATGCAGGTGAACATTGCTTTCTTTGAATAAAGGTATTATTTTAGGTATTGCTCTAACTATTCCTATTTCTGTATATTATATTACATCTCATACCTTACAAGTGGTATCAGAGCACTTTCGTTCACAAGAATTGTGGGTAAATTTTTTTCCAGGGTAGAGAAGTGTATTGTTAGCATCTTTAAAGAACATATATATGTCGTTCAATAGGTAAAATGACAGTGAGGACTACTACATGTAGATGATATAGACGATTTCATGGGGTTTCCTAGAAACCAAGTTTTTCCCTTACTGGAAACCTATGTAACCCTTGTTGGTACCCCTCGAGTAGTATCGCATTAGAAAAAATCTATATATGACCATCACTCCCACATACCGATAGGTATATCGAAAGTCCCCTAGGTCTTGTGAAACTAGCCCTAGATCAATGGATCGATCACTTGATTGCTAGAGTGCCACGGAGAATAGCACTTGGGAAGATGCTCTCTAGTACTTGGGTAGTCAGGTAGTATGACTAAGGGTACAATCAAGCCTCCTTAGTTAGTTTCCTAAGATATTGGGTCAAGTACTACTGTTCGACCCCACATGTATATCAAAGAGCTATAACATAAGGAAAACCATTTTCTATAGGCACCCTGAAAACCCTAACCTAGGGGAACATAGCAGACAAGGAACATAAAGGATATTTCATCCATGCAACCTTTCCTCTTGCATTCTCGCTGCAAAATCACTACATATTTTTTTTTGTTACGAATTTGGGCATTTTGACACTACAATATTATTCAGATTGGAGTATAACTCCGTAGGAGTAAAATAAAAAAGTATATGTCCTGCCCGCACCATTATTTGATAACTGTGCCATTGGATTCCTCTCTTCGCCTAATTGTATTGGTACCTATCATTTTTAATCCTTTTTTTCCCAAGTGGACCCGATCCCTTCCCACCACCCTTATTTTTCACCTATCACATTGTCTTCCTCTCTTTGAACTGATATTCATGGTACCATTTTCCAATAAATCCTTTCCTGTGCAGACCCACCTACCCCATTTCCCTTCCCAATGGCCCACACCCACAATGAAGACTGGGAAAAATGCCTCAAAGCACTAGAAAAAGTTAATGAACAAACTAGGAATGGTATATCTACCTTTACTTCCAATATTTCTAGCAGAATTTCCCAGCTTACCCCACTCAAATCACTTCTCGCGTTAGTAACCCACTTGATATCCATGTGTCATCAATCCCAAGAAGCAGTGAACAACTTGACCACATTGTTTAAGAAATGCCAATATCCCTTCTATTCTGCACCACCTTATAACCCTGGAGGCACTAAATCCTCCCATTCTACATCATTTCCTTCCAACCACTTTTATTGGGACCCCTGTCTTCCTAGAGTGGAGGTGAATAAATTTGATGGATCAGATCACATATGTTGGGTTACTCAAATGGAACATTATTTATCTTTGTAGGACATTACCGATGAGTTGGCCAAACTCTATTATGGTGTTCTCCATCTAGTTCCTGAATGATGGAAATGATGGAAATGGAGAAAAAAATGTTTTCCAAGGGTATGTGGCTTGGACACAATTTGTTGCAAATATTTATGAACACTTTGACACCGACACCCACCATTTAGGCTATATGACCAAATTGAAACAATAGGGCACAATGGAATACTTTATAGGTGCCTTCGAGTTTTTGTCTTTCCGCATGAAGGGCATGTCAGATGTTTTTTTCTAGGAATTCTTTATCAGTTGCCTCAAGGATGAGATCCACTTCCATGTCCCAATAGCTCACCCTCAGACTTGGGTGGAAGCTACTAAAATATATAAGGAAGCACAACAGGTTATATTTTCTCAAACCATAAAACACTCCTGTATTCCCCACCCTAAAACCCCCACTCCCTCCCTTCCTCCCACTCCACTCAAGATCCATAAATTGACATGGGAAGAAATGGTTGAACACCAACTCAATGGACTTTGCTATAATTGTGATGAAAAGAATTTTTTCGGGCACGAGTGTAAGGAACAAAAGTATTTTATGGCCATCTCTGAATATGTTTCTGAAGAAGAGGTAGCGGCTCCCACTGTGGTAGATTTACCAAAGCCAACTGATCTTATTCCACCTTCTGACCCTCGAGAAGTTGAATCGGTCATTTCAATGAATTCCCTCACTGGCTTCTCTATTCCCAAAACCCTCAAGCTAATTGGCTGAAATAAGCATCGGAAGGTCATCATCCTAATTGACATGTTGGTTGTGGATCTTGATTATCTTCCTAATTTGGAGGTCTTGTTTCAGCTGCACTTGGACCCCATTACCTTACGGGGTGGTGTGGGGAAACTTTCCCCCCTACTTTTCTCACTAGGGGGTCCAAGTGGGTGATGATAAATTTTGGAGCCCCACCCCCGTGGAGGGGGATTCGGGGGAAACACCCCCAAAGCGAATTTTTGGGAAAATTTTCCTTGTAAAATATTGTAATTTCTTACTCAGTATGGACCATTCATTATAAGGTCACAAATTTAATGGTATAAGTTATGTTAGGGATTTTTTCCCTAGAAGGAAACCCTCTTTTATGTATGAGGGAATTGTATTGTGACCTTGTGAGTGAGTGAATATTGTATTATGAGGAAGGATATTGTTAGAGAAAGAAGAGGAAGATATAGCAGGTATGTTGTAGGTTGTATCCCTTCATTTGATGGATACTAATAAATGAAGGACATGGCAATTTATCTAGTGGATGCAGCCCACACTAGGTGAACCAAGTATATATGTGTCTCTATTGTATTGTGTATCTTATATGTTTTTTTTCCACATTTGTTTTATTTTATTGCTCTGCAATCCTATTTTTCTAATAATTGGCATTAGAGTGAAAGGTAACTTGTAGGAAAAAAGGGTTCCTAGTTCTAGTGGGAGCAATGTCAGAACATGGAAAGTTTAAGGTCAAGAAATGTAATGGCCACAACTATTGGTTATGGAAGATGCAAATGGAAGATTATTTATATCAGGATGATATTTACATATAATTGGGTGGAAAAGAAAAACAACCAACGAGTATGAAGGACAAAGAATGGGAGATTCTTGATAGAAAGTCACATGGAACGATACGTATATGCCTAACAACATCAGTGGATTGCAATATTTCAAAAGAAAATACAATGAAGGTTTTGATGAATGCATTGGATAAACTATATGAAAAACCCTTAGCTTCCAAAAAGGTATTTCTAATAAAGCCATTATTTAATATAAAGATGTCAGAAGATGGGTCTGTTTCCGATCATTTAAATGAATTCAATACAGTTAATAATCAGATAAGTTCTGTAAAATCAGACTTTGATGATGAGGTTAGGGATATTCTAATTTTGTGCTCATTGCCAGAAAGATGGAATGACTTGTTTATGTCTATAAGTAAATTTGTCTCTGGTTCAAACAGTCTAAAATTTGATGTTGTTGTTGGTGTCATCCTTATCGAGGAAATGTTATGGAAAAGAACATATGAGACAACATGTAATGCATTGACCGTGGAGAACAGGGGAAGACAAAGGGAAAGAGGAATGAGTCCAAGAAACTATGGGAAGTATAGGAAGGGCAGATCCAAATCCATACTAGGAAAGGTAGAGTGTTGGAATTGTGTGAAGAAAGGACATATGAAGAAAGATTGTAGAGCTCCATAGAAACAAAGAGATGGACAACATGAGAAAAATTAGGAAACAAATGTAGCAGGTGATGTGTTACAAGATGCTTTGATTATTTCTCTAGATAATATTATTGAGTCTTGGATAGTATATTTAGGGGCTTCATTTCATGTGACACCCCATAGGAAATATTTTCAAAATTATGTTCAAGGTGATTTTCGACAGGTTTATTTGGGTGATGATGAACCATGTCAAAATGTTGGAATGGGTAAGGTAAAAATAAAGAAAAATAATGGAAACCAATGGTTACTAAAAGATATGATACATATACTAGATCTGAGAAGAAATCTAATTTCAATAGGACAGTTGGCAAGTGAAGGTTGTATATCTACATTTACAAATAAGGTGCATATAGTCACTAAAGAAACACTGGTAGTGGCAAAATGAGATAAGGTAGGTACATTGTAGTTAAGTATTGGTAATGTTGACTCTTCGATATGTTTAGCTTCTACAAGAGTGGATACAACAATGTGGCATCATAGGCTTGGACACATGAGTGAGAAGGGGATGAAAATACTTCACAAAAGGAATGTGTCGCAATATCTTAAACAAGTTGATTTGGATTTCGGTGAACACCGTGTTTGTGGAAAACAAAAGATGTATGGGGACCAACTTAGGTATAATCTCTTGGTGGCTCTCCTTATTATGTTACTTTTATTGATGATGAAACTATAAAAACTTGGGTTTATTGCATTCGACAAAAATATGATGTTTTTGGCACTTTTAAGAAATGGAAATCTTTGGTTTAGAACGAGACAGGAAAAATGTTGAAGTGTCTCAAATAAGACAATGGAGGTCAATATTGTAGTAAGGAGTTTAATAATTACTATACATACCAAGAGATTCATAGGGAGAATATAGTTCTAGGAACACCATAAGAAAATGGTGTGTCAGAAAGGATGAACAGGACAATCATGGAACACACAAGGAGTATGAGATTGCATGCTGGGTTTCCCTTATAGTTTTGGACATATGCTATAGATATTGTTGTTTACTTAATAAAAAAAGGGCCTTCAATTTTCTTGGATGATGGCATTCCAGAGGAGGCATGGACAAGTAAAAAGGCAAACTACTCATTTATGAAGACTTTTGATTGTGAATCATTTGTCCATATTGATAAATAAAATAGAACAAAGCTTGAGGCAAAATCCAAGAAGTGTACCTTTATTGGATACAATGTTAATGATTTTGGTTATTTCTTATGGGATTATGAAAATCATAAAATCATTAGGAGTAGATATGTAGTATTCAATGAAAATATCACGTATAGAGATCAGTTTCAGGGAAATAAATAGGAAAAGGAAAGCACAGAATACACAGTGCTTGATGAAATAAAAGAAAATGAAATTCCAAAGGTACTAGAAAATAAAAATGTACAAAAACAGGAGCAACAAGTATCTCAAACTCATGCAAGTGTTATTAGATCATCTTCCAGGTTAAGTAGACCCCCTGAACACTATTCTCCTTCACTGTATTATTTAATGTTGATTGATTATGGTGAACCATAAAGTTATGAAGACAGAATGCAGGGATACACTAAAAATAAGTGGGAGCAATGAATGAAAGAGGAAATCAAATCCTTTGTAAATAACTAGACTTGGTACTTAGTTTAGTTTCCTACAGGAAAAAGAACATTGCATAATAAATGGGTTTACAGGTTGAAGGAAGAATATGGAGGCAAAAAGAGGTACAAGGCTAGACTTGTTGTAAAGGTGTTTGCACAAAAGAAAGGTATAGATTTTGATGAAATATTTTCTCCTATTGTTAAAATGACTTCAATTAGGACTATTTTAATTCTTTTGGAAGTACAAGAATTGCATCGTGAAAATTTATATGTAAAAACATTTTTTCTCCATGGCTATTTGGAGGAAGATATTTATATGCAACAGCCATAGGGGTATGAGGTCAAATGAAAGGATAATTTGGTATGTATTTTGAAGAAGATCTTGTATGACCTAAAGAAAGATCCAAGGAAGTGGTATTTGAAGTTTGACAGGTTTATGACAAAACAAGGTTATAGTAGATGTCATTATGATCACTGTGTTTATTTTAAGAGGATAGAAAATGGAAGCTATATTATCGTGTTATTGTATGTGGATGACATGCTTGTTGCAGGGTCTAACACACATGATATAAATGTGCAAAAAAAGAAATTAGCTAATTCATTTGCGATGAAGGATTTGGGTGTTGCAAATAAAATCCTTGGTATAAGAATAACAAGAGACAAGAAAAGTTGTAAATTGACATTGTCTCAGGTTGAGTACATAGATTCAATTTAACCAAGGAAATGTGTCCTAAGACATAGGATCAGATAACATGCATGTCCAGGGTCCCTTATTCATCAACAATTGGAAGCTTGATGTATGCTATGGTGTGCACAAGACCAAATATTGCACATGAAGTGGGAGTTGTGAGAAGGTATATGAAAAATCAAGGTAAAGAAAATTGGGAGGAAGTAAAGTGGATTCTCGGGTATTTGAGAGTCACTACTACTCATGCATTATGTTTTGGAGGTTCAAACACTGTTCTACAAGGATATGTGGATTATGATATGGTAGGTGATAAAGATAGGGGGAGAAGCACCACATGGTACATTTTTACTATAAGTGGAACTGCATTAAGTTGGATTTCAAAACTGAAAATTTTTGTTTCACTTTCAACAATGGAAGCAGAGTATGTTGTTTATACAAAGGCTAGTAAAGAGATGATTTGGTTACAAAGGTTTATGGAGGAATTGGGAAATAAGTAGGAGAATAACAGGTTGTACTCTGACAACTAAAGTGTCATTCATCTTGCAAAGAACTCAACCTTCCATTCTAATACTAAGCATATACAACTCAGGTACCATTTCATACGATCTATTTTGGAATATGGATAATTGAAATTGGAAAAGATACATACTAGCCAGAATCCTGCAGACATGTTAACAAAGGTAGTAGCAAGGGATAAACTAAATTCCTACTCAGTTTCAATTGGTCTTCAAGCATGAAGGTGAACATGATAAATTTTCCAAGTCCAAGTTGGATTATAGTCCAACAAGTAAAATAGTAGTGAAGTTCTTGTGATCAGTCTCCAAGTGGGAGATTGTTGGTTGTGGAGCTTGATTATCTTCCTGTTTCATAGGTCTTGTTTTAGCCGCATTCATACCCTATGATCTGAATTATTTTAGGAATGATATGAAGGCAGAGATATAAAAGAGATATAAAAGAGATATAAAAAATAATTACACATAGATATGGAAAGGAACACAATAATATAGTAAATATCATATTCTATTAAAGACTGTCTGAAATACAAAAGACTATAAAATGCAAAAGCACACAAGCTAGCTAGAATGGTGGTATCTTATCTCTAAGAAGAGATGTGTCGGATATGCTCATTCACAAGAAGCTAGTGACAATGAGGATCCAAAGGAATTTTTAACATAAATAATAAATGAGAAAACAATAAACATCCCAAAACATAACCCGAGGATATGAAGCGCCAAAATTCATGTGGGCCTCGATGGGGTAAGTTGGTACATCAACTTCCTGGGGTCGTAACTTTTGCATACGATATCCGTTTTAGGTGAATGATAGCTCGTTGGAAAGAACTATTCGAGGAATACAGACGTTGCCATAACATTTTGGCCAATTCTAAATGTGTGACTGTTTCAAGCCTAAAAAATGTTGTTTAGGGCCTCAAAAAGGCCCCAGAAGTTTGGGACCTTGAAAACTAGAAACAAATTTTCAAAACAAAAATTGTTCCTTGAGAGAGTGGAGTAGGTGGGTGGACATAAAAATCCACCTGGATCATTCCTCCCTCATTAGAAATCAATGGTCTCCATTTTGTCAATTTCCTGCAGCAAATGAGGACACATCTGTTGAATTTGACCCCAAGTGATCCACTTTCCCTGATGAAGAAACCGCCCTGCTTTAATGATCCAATGGAGTTTGATTGTCAACTGGCAGGTTTCCTTTGTATTGGTGTCCATGATCCGATCAACTGTCACATGTTCGATGCAGGAAGGATTGAATTCTATAGGGGCCAACTCCTTGGATGCATTTGAAGTGTCCAGGAGTGGTGGAAAATATGGTTGGAGTAGTTCTACATTAAATATCGGGTGCAACCCAAGGAAATGAGGAATACTTAATTCAAAAGAATTGTCACCCACAACATTGGTTATTATGTAAGGCCCATATCGAAGTGGGTGCAACTTTCGATGGAGTCCTATGAGGCACTCTTTTTGCAAATGCAACTAGACCTTATCTCCCACCTGAAATCTTTGCGGTACCTGATGTTGATCGTGGTGCTGCTTGTACTTGGAATTGGATTTATGCACAATATCATGAACTTGTTGTTGGATGTATTGGATGTTCTCAACAAATTTGGCTACCCGATAAACCTTTGTCTGAGCATCAGAGGACTCTTATTTGTAATTTTTTAACCTGTGAAGTAAAGAAATGCATACATATTCTCCTAAGTAAAACAAAAATTAATCAATGGTTCATACACATAATACAGAAAGATTTTACACTGGAAACCCTAAACCGAGAGAAAACCAACCTTTCTTGGTGCCACACCTTTCAAATATTCATTGTATTAATTTCACCATTCACAATAGAATATATATAAAATATTTTAGGTATTCCGTAGCTACCAAAACCCTAATCCCTTAATCTAGGATTAATTTATAAAACCGCTAAAAATAGAAAAATCTTCTAAAATAGCAAAAATCACCAAAAAAATAACTTTGGGGCGTTGCCCCAAATGTTGCGCGTAACTAGGGGGGGGGCAATCCTGGCCCCCCTTGCGACACCCCAGGAAAGCACCTAGTGCACTCAACATAAAGGGTGAAGGAAGTTGGAATCGTTAGACACAGTTGTTGAATTTGACGTGCCCACACACAGACATGCAAGGAATATAACACATACCCAACATTCTCCCACTTGTTGTTTTCTTTGCATACAAGGGTTCACATGATTACATTGTCAATAATCTAGGGCAACAAAGCCCATTTTTACTTTACACCAGTAGAACTTCTATGTGCTCATAGAATTTGCCAATGAATCTGCAACATTCTTCAAAGTGTCAACCTTTTCCATCAAAACCTTCTTTTCTTCAACCATGTCTCTCACAAAGTGATATTGAAAATCAATATGATTTGTCTTCGAATGATAAGCATGATTCTTTTCCAGGAATATTTCACTCTGACTCTCACAATCTAATCTCACTACTTGTTGTACCAACCTAATACCTGAACACAATCTCTGTAACCATACTGCTTCCTTGCTTGCATGAGTGGCTGCCATGTATTCAACTTATGTAGTTTAGAGTGCCACTACAATATGTCTTTTGCTCATCCAACTGCTCCTCCAAATAGGTTAAACATGTACCCACTTGTAGATCTTCTGTGATCCATATCTACAGCCTAGTCTTCATCAACAAACCCATGTATGTCCAACACTCTGTCCAATCCTGGTCTTCCTTGGTAGCACAATCCATAACTGGTAGTGCCACACAAATACCTGAAGACCCTTTTTACTGTTGTCCAATTCTCCTTCCCTCGTTTTGAGATATACCTACTCAAAACTCCCAATGCATGTGCAATGTTTGGTCTAGTACAGACCATTGCATACATCAAATTGCCAACTGCACTGGCATACAGAACATGGGACATGTCCTCTTCTTCTTCCTGTGTCTTGGGACACTGATTTGCAGATAAATTTACACCTATAGGAATAGGAACCTTGACCGGTTCACTTCCATGCATATTAAACCTTTGCAATATCATCTCAACATATTTCCTCTAATTCAACTAGAGTTTCTTGTTTGCATGATATCTTTTAATCTTCATCCCATAATGAAGTTAGCAACATCGATATCCTTCATGTTAAATTTGGAGGATAGTTGCAATTTCGCCTCCTTGATAACATCCATGTTATGTCCTACCAGCAACATGTCATCAACATACAACACTACATAAATGAAGTGATTACCAACCTGCTTAGAATATACACAGTGATCAACCCTGCTTCTCACAAATCCCGATCCAAGGATGTATGTGTCAAAGTTTTGGTACCACATCCTAGGTGATTTCTTCAAACCATATAGTGACTTATTTAGCTTACAAACCATCTCTTTATTTCCCTTCACTACAAATCCTTTTGGCTTCTTCATGTAGATTTCTTCTTCCAGATCCCCATGTAGGAATGTTGTCTTCACATCCATCTGTTCCACTTCAATATCAAAAGAAACAAAAATAGATAAAAGAAACCTAATAGAAGTTAACTTGGCAACAAGAGAAACAATATCACCAAAGTCGATTCCCTCTACCTGGGAATAACCCTTTGCTACTAACCGAGCTTTATATTTCTCCACTTTTCCTTCTGCATTAAACTTCTTCTTAAACAACCATTTTCTACCAAAATATTTTCTTCCAGCTGGAAACTCAATTAAATCCCATGCCTCGTTATTATCCAAGGCATCCATTTCTTCAAACATGGCCTTCTTCCAGAGTTTACTATCCTCTGAATTCACTGCTTCCCTGACATTTCTAGGATCATCATCAATAATAGATAAATAAAAATTAGAAAAAAAATCAGGTGGAATATACCTTTTGGGTTTCCTTCTTTCCCTCACTGGTTTCCTCAATATTGGGGTATTAGGTTCTTCATTTTTTTCTTCATCTTCTTCAGTTGTTTAAGGTTTTGCATCATCCAACTCAAACTATGTTTTCTTAGGTTCTTCTTTCCTTGGTAGGAATTCCTATTTGGGAACATCTTTCACCTCTCTAAAAAAAAAATCTCGACTGTAAACAGTCTTCTTAGTTTATGGGTTCTGAAGCTTATAACCTTTCACACCATCTTTATAACCAATAAAAATACACTTTTTAGCTTTATTATCCAACTTGCTCCCATTTTCCTTTGGAACATGTACATAAGCATCAAAACCAAACACTATGAGATGTTCAAGAGAGGGTTTCTTACCAGTCCATACCTCGTGTAGAGTTTTATCATCCAGTGCTAATGAGGGTGATCGATTGGCCAGGTGACATGTTGTACTCATTGCCTCTACTTGGAATTCTTGTCCTAACTCGACACCACTAAGCATGCTCCTTGATTTTTCCATCAGTGTCATGTTCATCCTTTTTGCAACTCCATTTTGTTGAGGTGTGTATGGAGTAGTATTCTACTTTTCTATACCACACTTCTTACAAAATTCTCTGAATTCATTTCTGCAGAATTCTCCACCATTATCTATCCTCAATACCTTTATTTTATTCTCTGTCTGATTTTCTACCGGAGACTTAAACTCTTTAAATTTATTAAATACATTGGATTTATTTTCTTAGAAAGAAATCTGAGGTATTGGATAAATTTAAAGAGTTTAAGGCTCTGGTAGAAAATTAGATAGAGAAGAAAATAAAGGTATTGAGGACAGATAATGGTGGAAAATTCTGCAGAAATGAATTTTAAGAATTCTATAAGAAGTGTGGTATAGAAAGGCAGAATACTACTCCATGCACACCTCAACATAATGGAGTTGCATAAAGGATGAACATGACACTAATGGAAAAAGAAAGGAGCATTCTTAGTGGTGCCAAGTTAGGACACAAATTTTGGGTAGATGCAGTGGGTACAACATGTTACCGAGTCAATCGATCACCAATCCATGTGTTCCTTGAGAAATCATCTATGAACGAAACATAATACACATATTTACCTAGTGATGGAATAGGCACAGGTCCAAACACATCACTGTGTATCAACTCTGAGATCCCCTTTTTCTCTTGTAGCACCAGATGAGAATCTTACTCGATTTTGTTTACCATATATGAAATGTTCACAAAAATCAAAATCCAAAGTGAAATTATACATACCTTCAACCATACCTTTACTGTGTAGTGTTCAAATTCCCTTTTCTCCAATATGCCCCAGTCTTTGATGCCACAACATGGTCTTCTTTCCAGGGACAATATTGGTCTTGTCTTCTTTATTTCTTTACTCATGGACATTAGAACTATTACACCCATTAGTATAAGTTCTTCCCAACAAATTTTACAGAGTTCCACACCGAACCCCCCTCATAAACACCTTTTCTCCTCGCACCATATTGCAAGTGCCCTTTCCCAATACAATATCCACACCTGCATCATCCAACTTTATTACATATATTAGGCTCCTGGCTAGTTTTGGAATGTGCATAACCCTAGAGAGAGTTCTAATCCTTCCATATTTTAGCAACAACTTAACCCTTCCACATCCCATGATTTTGGATTTCGAGTCTTCTGCTAGGAATATGTCATTGCCATTGTATTTTTCATATTCACATAACCACTCCTTGTGGGGAGTCATATGATATGACACACATGAGTCGATCAACCATACACCACAATCTACATGTGTACCTATAGATTCTAGGTAAACATCACCTCCTTCTTCAGTGGAGGGTTTTGCCTCTGTGGAAGAGGCATTATTAGATCCCTTTGGTTTATCAACCTTATTATACTTGCAATCTTTCTTATAATGCCCTGCTTTACGATACTTCCATCATTTCCTCTAAGATTTTCCTGGAGACTTAGATCTACCTTTAGATTTAGATCTCCCCCCTAAATACTTACCGGGATTCCTGTCTTGGGTACGACCTCTTACAAGTAAAGAATCTATTCTCTGACCATCCATTCTTTTCTGCCTCATCTCTTTAGATAACTATTGGTTATGGAGCCTGATTATCTTCTTGATTCATAGGTATTTTACTTTCAAACGTGTTTATACCCCATGAATTATTTACACCCCAGAAGTATGTACACTCTTCCACGCAGGGGAGTGCAAAGGGGGGGTAGCCCCTCTGTAGGGTCTGGGGGGTCTGGGTGCAAGCAAGGTTTCGGGGGCGAAGCCCACGAAGGAAAAATTGCCTTGTAAATGTATATTGTAATTTCATTGTAAATCTAGACCGTTCATTATAAGGTCACAGATCTAATGGTAGAGATTATGTTAGGGTTTTTTGCCCTAGAAGGCAACCCTCTTTTATGAGGGAAA
>JZKD02S1256919.1:151841-187899 GCA_000966675.3 Picea glauca
GTCAAAGGTAGAATGGTCGGGGGGGTGGGGTCCAGAAAAGCTTGTCAACCATAGATCTAAGCGCCATCGCCTCAACCGTTCATCTGTGCTCTGTCTTTAATCTATCAGTGTAAACTCATATTTTCTCTGAAAACTTAGGACAAGTGCTTTATGTGGGTTTGCCCAAGCTTTCCCTGTTTTTATCACCATGGGAGTTAGACATCCAACTTTCAAACATCAAATATATGGTTCAACATCGATCATCATGCATGTTTTATTGAGATAAAGAAAACTAACCTATACTCTAACCTACTTACCTTACATTTATCCTGGATTAAACTATTGGACTAGGAAATTACTCTATCCTGGGGTTATTTGACCAAGATTATGCAGTTTGGTCAAATTTAATCACTAGCTAACCTAATCTGCTTAGCCAAGATTAAACAGTTTAGCCAAGCTTATTCACTAATCCTATCAACATCAATTTAAAAGGACTTGGTCATGCTTAAACTGTATGGACCAAGTCATTGTTATTGCATGGGGCTTTATTCAATTTATTTTATGCCCTCTTTTATTCTTTTTCTTTCTTTTCTTTTTCTTTTTTTTCTTTTTCTTTCTTTTCTTTTTCTTTTCTTTCTTTTTCTTTCCTTCTTTTTCTATCTTTTTCTCTTTTTTCTTTTTCTCAAAATATTTACAGAATGGAAAATTATTTGGCAACCAAAGCAGTAAAGGGATAGCATTTCAGTCACTAGTTGATCCTATAAATTATAGGGTTATAACAACTTTGATTGATACAAATTCCTTAACTTATTCCATAGTTCCTTAGCTATAGATTCTCCCGAGACATTCAATAACACAGAATCTTCCAGGCAGAGTCGAATAGTAATCCTTGCTCTTCTATCAAACTTCTCCCAATCTTCCTTCGACATACCAATAGGTTGTGTACTAGTATTTTGTGTATCGGAAGATTGTGTACCAATAGACCGTGTGCCAGTAGAATATGTCCCAGTAGGTTGTGTACCAGGATGATCCACAGTGAACCATTATTCTTTGTCTACAAGAAGGTCCTCCATCTTGAGCTTCCATAGCTCAAATGTTTTACCATTGAACTTCTCAATCTTGATTCTAGAAGAGCTTGCCATTCCTCTTTATACACTTGAATCACCACTGCAAAATCTCCCATTGAACTAGATTTTATCATGGACCCAAGATAAACTTGATCTATCAAGACCGAGCCAAACCCTCAACAACAAAGGCATCCCCTTGAAGCCAAAAATGAGCTTTGATACCACATGTAAGTTTTAAACCTGTGAAGTAAATAAATGCATATAAATTCTCCTAAG
Source organism: Picea glauca (assembly GCA_000966675.3). Lineage (NCBI taxonomy): Eukaryota > Viridiplantae > Streptophyta > Pinopsida > Pinales > Pinaceae > Picea > Picea glauca. Next base: position 153,164 of record JZKD02S1256919.1, read on the forward strand.
AAAAACATAAATTAATCAATGGCTCATACAATTCACAAATATTTTACGTTGTAAACCCTTAATCGAGAGAAAACCAACCTTCCTTGGTGTCGCACCTTTCAACTATTCATTGTATTAATCTAACCATTTAGAATACAATATATATACAATAATTTAGGTATTTTGTAGCTACCAAAATCCTATTCCCTTAATCCTAGATTAATTTAGAAAACCATTAAAAATAGAAAAATCCGCTAAAATAGCAAAAAAAAAAAAATTGGGGTGCTTCCTCGAATGCTGCATAACCAGGGGGGCAATCTTGTCCCCCCTCGAGACCCCCAGGAAAGATCCCAGTGAAAATGAAACAAAGGGTGAAGGAATTTGGGATTGTAACACATAGTTTTCGAATCTGATGTGCCCACACACACAAATGCAAAGAATATAACACATACCAACATTCTTGTGTGACTACAATGGGCAGATCTACGTCAATGGGGGCGAATGGTTGGAACCCCAAGCACACCTGAAGAGGGATGTGGCCAATAGAGTTGTGGAAGGATTTTTATAGCTATGTTGAACATAAGGAAGGATTTCATCCCATGTACATGGATGTTTGGAATTAAACATTCGCAGGATATGGACAATCATCTCGTTGACTACCTCTATTTTTCTATCAATTTGTGGGTGGAAGGAATTCGATTTCCTCATCTTGGTGTCCATGATTGACCATAGGCTAGACCAAAATGTGCTCAGGAACCTACTGTCATGATCGAAAATGATAGTTTTTGGTAGCCCAAAATGAACACAAACTTGTGTGAAAAATAGCTTGGTGGTGGCCTTGGTTGCGATGCTCTTCTTGCAGGGTGCGAAAATTTCCATCTTAGAGAATCGATCAATGACCATGAAGACATAGTCATTCCCATGCTTGGTTGAAGGTAGTCCATAAATGTAATCCATGGATATGGACTCCCAAGGCCTATCCTAAGTAGGAAGAGTGGTGTATAGACCTTGTTTATTGATGGAGGGCTTGGAAATGGCCCAGGAGGTGCAAGATTTGATGTACTTGTGAACATCTTGTCGAAGTTTCGAACAATAAAAATGATTTTATAGTACTGCCACTATCCTTTCTACACCAAAATTTACCACTTCCTGGATGTAATGAGATTCCTATATCATCTTTGCATGCTCACTTGAAGGAACATAGAGATGGCTCAAATGGCATAATAATCCATCCTGGAGATGAAAGTTGGGAACTGTTTTTCCTGTGCTCAATGTCTGATAGGTAGTATAAAATTAAGAGTCAATATTATATAATTGTGGCCATCTAGATGTATCATTTCCACATGAGTTAAGAACTATGGTTAGTGCTAGCACTGGGGATCGACAGAGGCAATCTGTGACATGGATGGTGCTACCCTTCTTTTAATTGATATTCAAGTGGAATTGTTGCAGTTACATGGACCACTTCTAATGGTGGTCATTTTGTAACTTTCCTTGTGTCTGCATCAATTGCAGAGGCCTGTGATTAGTGTGGATGATCATTTCCTTCCCTAGAATGTAATGCTTCCACTATCGACATGCCTGCACAATGGAGTACGACTCTTTTCCATAGGTGGGGTATCTTCAAACAACATCAGATAGATTTTCACTGTGATAGGTTACTAGATGCCCATGCTGAGTGAAGACTACACCGATAGCATAATATGAAGCATCTGTCCCAATCTCAAATGGTCATTGTAGGTCTGGCATAATCATGAGGATTGGTTCTAAGAAGAGGCAGGATTTCATATCCTTGAATTCTTTTTGTTGGGGAATGGACCACAAAAACTTGGCCTTTACGCCACCCTTGGTCACCTATCTTAGGGCCCAAGCGATATGAGATAACCTCAACACAAACTATTAGCAAAATTTAACAAGGCCTAAGAAGATGCAGATATTGGTCATTGTTTTCGAGGCCGACCAATCATAGATGACTTGGATCTTGGATGGATCCACATGTACACGCTGCTCATCGATGATGTATCCCAAATATTGGATTCTTTGCATGTCGAAGGAACTCTTCTACAAATTTTTATATAACTTGTGTTGTCATAGGGTGCCCAATACATGTTGAATATGCTCCAAATATTCCTCCCAAGTTTTTCTTAAGATGATGATGTCATCCAAATATACAACAACAAAGGAGTTTGTGAATGGGCATAATATATAATCCATAATCTGCATGAATGTGTTCGAGGAATTAGTCAAGATGAAAGGAATGACCAACCACTCAAAGTGGCCTTCTTTGGACTTCAAGTCTGTATTCCACACACCAGTTTTCTCAATTAACACCTAGTGGTAACCTAACTTCATATCAATCTTGCTGAAAAACTTGGATCCCTTGAGATAATAGAGAAGATCATCAATCCATGGAATTGGGTACTGTTTCTTTCCTGTGATATTGTTTAGAGCTCTGTAATCAATAAAAATTCACCATGTCTTGTCCTTCTTCTGTACTAGAACAATTAGGCTCTCGCAAGGTGAGGAGCTTCGTCTGATGTGGCCCTTCAGAATTAGCTCTTGGATCTAGCGTTTGATTTCTTCATTCTCCATAATAGAATGCATGTATATAGGGCCATTAGGAAAAGGAGCACCGGGTGTGAGATCAATTGATTTATTTACCTCATAATGCATAGGATCCACAGTAGGTGAGGATAATATGTCTTTGTACTCCTCGAATATTCCGTCCACCTGTTGATACTGGGAATAGAGACCCCATTCAAAGGTTTTGGAAGTTGAAGTGACCTTCCATTCACCTTCCAATCGAACCATATAGAGGACAAATCTCTCGGTCTAGGAAATCACCTTTCTACACTGCTTTACAAAGATCAAAGAGACCACAATATTTGGGACTACCTTCGGTACCCTGTAGAGTTGATCTCCCAAAGTAATAATGACACTATAGGGCCTAGATTCATAAACAACTTGACGCTTCCACATATATGGTTGTCCTAGAAAAACATCACAAAATTCAAGTGGATAAACATCACGCAATACCTCATATTTGAAGGGTTTGATGTCGTAGTTCAAGTGACATTACTGGATGATGCGGATATCCCATCCCTGGCTGAGCCAACCGATGTTGTATGACTGAGGATGTTGCATCATTGTCAAGTTCAAACTCTTGACAACCTATGCTGATATCAAGTTCTTCTATCTACCACTATCAACAATGAAATGGAGTGGGGTTCCCTTCACCCACATTTGTGAGTGGAAAAGATGCTCCCCTTCTTCATGTTCCTCTGGTTCCTTTGGATGGAATTTTGTGGTAGCTATGGTGACACTAGGTTCTGCATCAATGATTCATCATCCATTTTCTAGCTCTGAATAAGAGTTGAAGTCAACATCTGACCCTGGGGATTTATTCTAAGGAAATAATGATTACTTGGAGCGACATTCATCAGTATTGTGCCAATGGATTTTTTGGAACTCGCACAATTTTCCAGTTTCCTTCTTCGACTTCCCATTACTCTTCTTTGTTGGTGTCTTGGGCTGGTTATCCTAGGGTTGGCCATTCTTTCTCTATCCTTTGGCCTAAGAGTTAGGGCCAAACTTGCCATACTTTGGTTGTTGTGTATTTGCAGACCCAAACTCCCTCTTGTTATGTTGCTTGAATTTCTGCTCAATTTTGACAGCATATCGATAAGCGGCTCCAAAAGATGAAATGTCCAGAAAATCCATTTTAGTTTGGATGTACCTGTGCAAACACCCACGATATTTTAAGACCAGATTCCACTTAGATTCTTTGATACAAAGCTTGGTGCACAAGGTATGGAAAGTATTTTTGAACTCTGACACTGTTTTTCCCCTCTCTTGGCGCAGTGTGGTCCATCTCGTGTACTAGTCATCATAACTTCCAAGAGGGTAATATTGTTCCTTGAGGGAATAAAAAAAAACCACCCAAGTGGGTTTTGGTCCAAAAATTTCAGACTCATCCTCGGCTTGTTTCTCATAGTAAGTATCCCACCAATCTATGACATGGGGAAGGGCCTTAAGGAGCACGAAGGTGATCTTTTAACTGTTGGAAAACTTGTGGATAGTGAAATAACCCTCTAGCCATTTTAACCATTTTCCCAAAGCGTCGACATCTATCTGGCCTTCAAATAAAGGAATATCAAATTTATCTTGTACCTTGAAAGGTGTCACACCTCTGAAGTTATTTCTAGTTGAAGGTGCCTTCGTTGTTTCCAGTAGTCATCGAAGGATCTGGGAGAAATTATCCATCATCTCATTCCTCTATCGTGCGAGGGCTTCCTCAATCAACAATTTTAAAGGATAACATGTCATGTCCTCCCTATTTTCTTCCACTGTGGAATTTTGCTTGGGTGTGCAAGAGTGGTTGTCCTCAAGAGATACAATATTGAGACCCATCTCTCTATACCCTGACCTTGTTGGGGAAATGCATTGAGGACGACAAGGAGCATACTATTCTGATACCACTGATATTGATTATTTTAGGAATGATATGAAGGAAAAGATATAACATAGATATAAAAAATAATTACATAGAGATATGGAAAGGAACACAATACTACAATAAATCTCATATTCTATTAATGACTGTCTAGAATACAAATTACGGTAAAATGCATAAGCACACAAGCCAACTAGAATGGTGGTAACTTATCTCTGAGAAGAGATGTGTCGACTACGCTCATTCGAAAGAAGATGGTTACAATGAGGCTCCAAAGGAAATTTTAACATAAATAATAAATGATAAAAACCTAAATATCCAAAAACCTAAGCCTAGGAGATGAAGCGTTGAAAGTCATGTGGGCCCCAATGGGGTAAGTTAGTACAACAACTTTTTGAGGTCATAACTTTTGCATATGATTTCCGTTTTAGGCGCATGATAGCTCGTTGGAAAAAAATATCTAACGACTACATATTTTTCCTTCAAACTTTGGCTAAATCCACTGGTGTGATTATGTCAGGCCCAAAAAACACTGTATAGGGCCTCAAAACAACCCCAGAAGTTTGGGACTCGAAAAACTAGAAGAAAACTACCAAAATGATAATTTTTCTTTGAGCCAGTGGAATAGGTGGGTGGCCACCAATATCAACTTGGATCACCCCATTACCTTACGGGGGGTGTGGGGGGGATTTCCCCCCACTTCTCTTGCTAGGCTGTCAAGAGAGGGGCGACAATAAATTTTGGAGCCCCCCCTGGTGGGGGATTCAAGGGAAGCGGCCCCAAAGAAATTTTTTGGGAAACATTGCCTTGTAAAATATTGTAATTTCATAGTCAATATTGATCGTTCATTGCAAGGTTTTATATCTGATAGTAGAATTTATGTTAGCGGTTATTTCCCTAGAGGGAAACCCTCTTTTATCTATAAGGGAGTTGTATTGCGGTTGTGTGAGTGAGAGAATATTGTATGCTGAGAGAGGATATTGTGAGAGAAAGAAGAGGAAGTTATGACTGATATGTTGTAGGTTGTATCTCTTCATTTTCTAGATAATAATAAAAAATGGACCTAGAAATTTCTCTGGTGGACGTAGCCCACACTGGGTGAACCACATATATCTGTGTCTCTATTGTATTATGTATATTATATGTTTTATTTTCGTATTTGTTTTATTTTATTTCTCTGTGATCCCATTTTTATAACATGACAGTGGTAGAACTCACAATTTTATTCATCATGGAATTTCCCAAGAAACCAATTGTTATATTTGTGCAATCAACAAATTTAAAATCATGATTTCCAATGGAGGTTCCATGAAATGTGGGGGGGCCTTGTCAAAATGTGTCTCCAAATTGGTCAGTACAACCTGAAATCTCATATGTTTTCTATTGACATGGATGGTTGTGACATTGTGCTCAGTGTGGAATGGTTACACACTCTTGGCCATGTTATCTTTTTAGCTCAGGAGGTACTCCGCATGTTTTGTCTTGAATGCGGATGTAACATTATGTTTACATTACCAGGCACTTAACTTTGTAATGGGTTTTTATAAAGTTGTTATAAAGTGGTTATTTTATTAAAGTGTCTTTTTAATAAAGTGTACTATATTTTCCTCGAGAAATGTGTCACCTCGATTTTCATTTCCATTGTTGGGAGATTTTTCGGCACATGTTTTTTTGCCTATGGTTTTCTATTTCTGGTTAAGGAATTAGGGTTGTTGACTAATCCAAGTTATTGGATTAGGATTTTGGATGTCCCTGGCTCCTATATGCATATTGTACTGTAAGCAATGTATGATGGGTGGATGAATATAGAATATGCTGGTTTTCCCAGTTTGGGTTTCCAGGGGAAAAATCTATGTGTAATTTGTGTATTTTCCATTGTATATTTTCTGTTCTTTTATTGGAAATTTGTTTGTAGTAAATAATTGTACAAGGTTAAAATCTATAGTTTAGTGTGTAGGTTTTTGAAGGGAAGAGAATCCTTTTGTATATAATTCATGATGTAACACACACCTATGAAAGGGCATGAGGTTGGCACATTGAGGAAAGAGTGCACACATCCTAGAAGTTCTGCACACACTAGTTTTTAAGTGCGTGAATTGTTTATTTTGAGGTTCGTGAACCTGTATGCGAAAGATCAATACTTCTATATTGAGATGTAAATGTAATCATATGAAAATTAATGAAAATACATCCCTGTGGTAGACTGACCATGTAAAATTGATTAGGGGGATTAAACTCCAGCCACTGAGGTCAAGGGGGATGGGTTAAAGGGGCTTAAAGACAAAAATGAATATTTTAATAATATTTCTTAAAAAGTGTAAAGTAAGGATATAATATTATATCTTAAGTTCTGGGAAGGGGATAGTGGCTAAAAGAAGTTCTCAACATGACAAGTGTCAAGTTGGGGACATGTTGTGGAAAGAAGGAAGTTCTCAACTCGACAGGTGTTAAGTTGGGAACATGTAGTCAAATGATTCATAATTAGTCCATTTAGGCACTGAATAATGCAGTCATTCGGACCATATAAAAGGGAATTGGGGTTGATTGTTCTACCATCAAGGGGATTTATCTATCATGCCCCAACTGTTTTGTGAGTGATATTGCCATTGTTGTCATGAGCCGATTATTACTGTGATCAATATGGTGAATATTGTCGTAGATACATGTGTATGACATAGCTTGGAGAGATTATTTGAATAGGTGGGTTGTCAGGACCATGGGATGTTGGAGTGAAGAGGCGGTTTGTTAGGCCCATGGAAGATTACATTCTCTCTAGGTGAGAGAATTACTGGGAATTATTTCCCGAGGTGTCAAACTGCAATGACATGGCTCTAAGACTTCCTGTATGGCATGTTGTTTAAGCCCTGGAAGGGAAGTGGGGAAACCAAGTGACTATTGAGCAGATAAGGGGCGCACTTCCTGGGGTGGGACATGCATGTGGGGAATGAGAGACTGTAGGATGTTAGTGTGAATTAGCATCTATGACTGAATTTCCTACAATTGAGTCACCTGTGTATGAGTTACATGTGATTGAGTTCATGTAGAGTGAGATACTTTAGTCTGGTTGGGAACCCTTGCCCAAGTGAAGTTTATCCCCAGCTCAGGGGTGACCCACTGTTGAGATTTATGAACAGTGTGGTCTAAGGCTTGGAGGAACGTGGAAGGTCTTCCTGTAGTTGGTGTCTTTTATTCCAAAAGATAAGTTTCAGTTCTTTGTTAAATCATGTTTGCAAATTATATTTATGCAATTGTTGTCATGGCTTTATGTTATTCATGTTTTGTTTATAATTCTTTTATAAATTATGTATAATCTGTTTAGAAAATGTACATAATCATTCATTATAGAGTTTCTATATGTTTTTAATTAAGGAAAGAGTTGTGTCAGAGAAATTTAAGAGGAGTTGCTTGTAAATTGGTATCAGAGTGGATGAGAAAGAATTTGTTTCTAGTGGAACTCCCCATCGGGAGTCTGGGGGTGTTACAATATGGTATCAGAGCAAGAGAGTTATAAGTGACATTACCTAACGGGTGGTTGGGGGTGTTACAAATTAGTATCAGAGACTAGTCTACAAAACTTAGCCTTGATGGGCCAGGTTAACATCATGTCAAAGAAGTTTTCATAGAGAATTGAATTTGGGAGTGGCCGAATTTTCAAGTTTCAATGTGTCCATGGTGGAAATTCGAAGCAATTGAGAGGAATTGGGAAAAATCCCCAATTTTTGTTGCTAAGTTCATGACAGATTTGAGAAAATTCACATTAGAAATGTCAACCAGTGACATACTCAAGATCTGTGTGCAAGAGTGAAATTGAACAAATTTCATTAATTAAAAACGTCCATGGTGGAAATTGGTTGAGAATCGGGAAAAGATGCAATTTCTACAGTGAAAACTATGGAAAAAGCAGTTAAGTTCTGAGAGCAGTGTGCACACTAAGTAGAAATAATGCGCAAGAGAATAAGGTGTGCATGTGTGTGCACTAAAAATTGAGTATTGCACTATGTGGAGTCCTTGGTGTGGAGAAAATATGTTGCACAGGTATGCGTGTTGGACATTCAGCGTTGCACAAAAATTAAGGATGTGCAGGGTATATGCGCTAAAGTGTATCATTGCGCCATGTATAATAGGTGGTGTGCACAGTATATAGATGCACAATAAAACTTGCTAAATTTTTCCTCGAAAGGTGCAAGATTGTATCATAGTGTAATGCAGAGGATGTGTGCTTGCATTATTGACAGAATGTAGTTTGAATTGTTCATGAGCGCACGACTTTGGTATGATTGTGTGTGCATAATCACGTGGCTCGAAGTTATAATTACTAGCTTGCAGTATGAAAAAACTTAACCATGAAGTAGTGTGGTGTAGTGTTGGTAATACACACAGAGTATTGGTGTGTGAGAAAGAAGTGGTGTTCAATAGAGATTGGTGCATGACAGAAAATATGCAGACTAGATAGTGGTGTGCGGTGCATGCGCTAAATGTTTTAGAATTGCATATGTAAATCTACGCAAGATAAATATTAAGTATAACTGTGTGCACAAGGTTGACTGAGCAGTTAAATTCCTAAGAAATTAGAAGAAGAATTTTGATGCTATATGAGAACATAATTGTACATCATTTCATGATTTATCAAATTGTCTAGCCTAACAAATTTTGTTGGTTGCACATTTTGTAGAGCCAACAACATCAAATCAATTAGGATCAACACAAGCTGAGAATCATGGATGATGTGCAGGGGATTTTTAGTCATGAAGAAGAGAACATAGGAATGTATGTCCATATGGGTATTGAAGGTACAAATTACAATGGACATGGAGAAGGTAAGGAAGAAAGAATGAACTTGATGGAAACTATACAGATTTTGCAGAGGGATTTCCTAAGTCATAAAGCTGACAATGAGAGTCTTATGTAATCCAAGGAACTACATGAAAACTTCAACATTAAGTTGATGCAGGGCTTGAATATAATTGAGAAGAAAATGGATAAGCAGAATGAGTCAAGAAGATCAGGAAGATATAGGTCCCATGATAAGAGGGGAAGAACAACACACAATATAAGTGTTGGAAAACAACACCATCACTCTCCAAGACATTCCACTAGGAGAGCACGCAGTAGTTCAAGTCATGTTAAGAAACCTAAGAAGGTTGGGGTGGATGAGCTTTAGGGAGAAATGAATAAAATCAAACCTCCTAATTTTGATGATGATCATAAGAAGGATGAGGATGTGGAAAATTGGCTACTAAATATGAGAAAGAATTTTTTGTTGCATAATTACTCTTCTAGCACAGAAGGAAGAATTGTTATTTACTAGCTCAAGGGAAAAGCATCAATGTGGTGGGACCAATATGTGCAAGTATAACACATTGATGAGAAGAAAGTGACTTGGAAATAATTGAAGAGGTATTTCCAAAGGAAATACTTGACTAAAAGGTACGATGACAATAAAATGAAAGAGGTATTTGAACTCAAGCTCGAGAGTATGACTATTAATGAGTATTAAAGAAGGTTTTTAGAAATACTGAAATATGTTTCCTTCATCAAAGTTGAGAAAGTTAAGATTCAAATATATTTGAGTGGGATGCCACCATTTATCAGTGACATAATACAATATGATGATCCCAAAACATTGGAGGAAACTATAAGAAGGGATAAGTTCCTTTATGATAAAAAAAAAGGGAAATCATCTTACCAGAAAGCTTGGGAAGATAATTGAGGAAGAAGGGGACTAAGCTACAATTCTTCAAAAATAAATATTAGGAAAAACCAACTACTAAAGAATCCAAAATGATAGATCCATTGGGGAAAAGTTCAATGCAACAACCTATTCAATGTTGGGGTTGTAAGAGAGATCACATGTACATAGATTGCCCATGCAGAAGTGAAAGAGTGAATATTGCTCATAGCGTGAAGAAAGATGAAATAATATAGGACATGGGAATAAGTGTACCTAATATTTATGCAGCCTTGGACAACAAGCAAGTTGAGTTTCAATCACATATGATTGAAGTATAAGGTAAGATAAATAATCATCCCATTGCTATTTTGATTGATTCAAGTGATAGTCATAGTTATCTAGATCCTAATATGGTGGAAATGTTTCATTTTCCAAGAAGCAAGATTGGAAAACCTTGGATGGTACAACTAGTCATGAGAGATAAAAGGAAGATTAGTGAGATGGTTAAGGCATGTCCAATGAGCCTGAATGGACTGAACACTAGCACATATTTGAATATCATACCTTTAGGTTCCTATGCCTGCCTAATTCATATGGATTGGTTGGATCAACACCATGTTGTCCTAGATTCTTATAAAAAAGAATTTACTTTCTTGGATGAGGGAGGAAACTTAAGGACAGTACAAGGGATTCCTAGAGAAGTGATTTCAGTGAAGTTTCAGCCTTGTATATGAAGAAGAGTTATAGAAAAGGGTGTCAAATTTTTGTTGTGTGGATGAAAGAGACACCTAGAGATAAGGTGTCAGACATTGAATACTGCATTCCTGAAATATTTTCAAGATATATTCAAGGAGATACTAGGAATTCCACCTAAAAGAGATGTTGATTTCTCTATCAATCTGATTCCTGGAGCAACTCAAGTATCTAATACTCCTTACAGGATGAGTACACATGAACTGAAGGAATTGAAAATGTAGCTTAAAGAGATTCTGAAGAAGGGGTATATACACCCAATTTTGTCACCTTGGGGTGTCTTAGTATTGTTTGCAAAGAAAAAGGATGGAACATTGCGACTTTTCATAGATTTGAGGTAGTTGAGAAAAGTAACTATGAAGAAAAAAATATTCTTTGCCAAGGATAGATGCCTTTTTTATTAGATGAAAGATGAAAAAATATTCTCCAAGATTGATCTCAAGTCAAGCTACCATCAAGTAATAATTAAATAACAATACATCAGAAAGACTACTTTCAGAATAAGTTATGGCCGTTATGAGTTCACATTGGTGCGCTTTGGGTTAACAAATGCACTAGTTGTCTTCATGTGTCTCATGAATGGTGTGTTCTAGAATTACTTGGACAAGTTTGTCATTGTCTTTTTAGATGACATTTTGATATATTCTTAGTTTGAAGAAGAACATGAGAAACACTTGAGAATGGTGTTAGAAGTTTTAAGGGAGCATCATTTATATGCCAAATTGAGCAAGTTATCATTCTACCAGAAACAAATACATTTCTTGGGCCATATCATCTCTAAGGAGGGGATGGAAATAGATCTAGAAAATATAAGAGTCATTGAAAATTGGCTAGCACCAAGGAGTGTATCTAAGATAAGATCATTCATGGGTCTTGCAGGTTATTACAGAAGATTCATTGAAGTATTCTAAAAAATTGCACACCCAATTACTTATTTGCAGAAGAAAGGTGTGAATTTTGAATGGACATTGGATTGTGAAAGGAGTTTCCAACACTAGAAGTATTTACTAACAAGAGCTCCAATAATGAGGATTGTTGATCCAAATAAATATTTCATAGTATGCACTGATGCATGTAATGAGGGACTTGGTGGAATCCTTAGTTAGAATGGTTATGTTGTGTGCTACAAATCAAGGAAGTTGAAGGAGCATGAAAGTCACTATGAAACTCATGATTTGGAGTTGGCAGCCATAGTGCATACCTTGAAGATGTAGAGGCACTAAATGACAGGGAAAATATTTTAATTGGGGATATACCATAGTGGTCTTAAATATTTTTTTGATCAACCAAATCTGAATTCCATGCAAAGAAGATGGTTAGACTTCATCAGTGAATATGATTTTGATATAAAACATATCAAAGGTAAAGAGAACAAGGTGTTTGATGCACTTAGGAGGAGGGTGCATGAGATGCATGCTATAACCATTAGTAGGTTCCAATCAGATTTGAAAGGTACAATTCTAGGAGCTGCTAAATCATATTTGAAATACATGGAGTTAAGGGAAAAAATTCAGCAAGGAAGATTATAGTAGAAAGTTGAAGACTATAAGCTGGAAGATGATGAAATTGTTAGATACAGAGGAAAAACTTATGTGCCAAATTCTTAGGAATTGAAGAATCTAATATTGGGAGAAATGCATAATGTACCTTATGTTGGACACCCAGGTTACTAGAAAACTATTGTAGTTGTCAAGAGCCAATATTATTGGCCAATCATGAAGAAGTAAATTGTTGAGTTTATTGCCAAATGTTTGGCATGTCAGAAGGTAAAGGCTAAGCATAGACATACATTTGGTCCGCTACAACCATTACCTATTCCATAGTGGAAGTGGGAAGTGGTAACAATGGATTTTATCACTAAGCTAATCAAAACTAACAAGAAGCATGATTATATCATGGTAGTAGTGGACAAGATTACCAAATTTGCCCATTTTAGTCCAGTAAAGCTTACCCTCAAGGAAGCTAGCATAGCTGACATCTATTTGAGAGAAATAGCTCGATTGCATGAAATGCCCAAGACAATTGTGTCAGATAGAGATCAATGGATTTGGAACAAATCTAAATTTTAGCACAACTTATCATCCTGAGTCAGATGGGTAGACAGAAAGGGTGAATCAAGTAATAAAATATATGCTAAGGATGTATGTCATGGATAAACCATCCAAATGGAAGGATTATATACACTTGGTAAAGTTTTCTTACAACAATGGGTATCGAGCATCCATGAAAATGAGCCCATTTGAGGCACTATATGGAAGGAAATGAAACACACCAATCATCTAGGACAACCTAATAGACTGCGTCGTAGTTGTTCCAAAACTACTCATAGAAATGGAAGAGCAGATGATAAAAATTAAGAAGAATTTAAAGGTTTTACAGGAAAGGTAGAAAATTTATGTTGATAAGGGTAGAAATCACAAGGAATTTAATGTGGGAGATCATGTGTTCCTGAAAGTAAATTCCAACAGAAGTTCCCTTAAGTTGGGAAATTGTTCAAAGTTGAAAATACAGTTTTGTGGGCCATTTGAAGTCTTGGAAAGGATTGGGCTTGTGGCATATATGATTTCCTTTCCTGCATCAATGCATATTCATAATGTATTATATGTGTCCTTTATTAAAATATATATACCTGATACTAATCATGTTATTGATTGGAATGTGATTTAGGGGGAACAAGCAAGAAGTTTTCAAGTGCATCCGGTGCGCATATTGGATCATAAGATCAAGAAGCTCCATAATCAAGCCATAGGGATAGTAAAAGTCCAATGGACCTGGTATGGTCCTGAGGATGTGACTTGGGAGCATGCGGATGCTATGCAGGAAGAATACCCACATCTTTTTTAAAACTTTTGAGTTTTTTATTGTACATGTGTATATACTGCAGTGAGGACAGTGCATACATAAGGGGGAAAAGATTGTAATACCCCTAGGTCAATTCCCAAGTGTAAATATACATGTAATTGTAGTTTACTTATAAGTTGGTGATTTGAAGTAACAAGTTGTTGATTTGGTTCTGTGTGTATTAAGTTAGTTCATGAGGATCTCACATCAAAGGAGTGTGTGAAGTTGTAAAAGGATACAACACGTAGTCGAATGTTTGGAGCACACCTATGTAAGTGCAAAAGAATGGCACATTGAAAGTAAAATAGCTTAGAGAATGAAGCACGCACAAGTGTTGAGAGAAGGGATGGTGCACTGAAGGAATAGGTGTGCAACCCTGGAATCAACATACACTAGTTTAGTGTGCAGGTTTTTGAAGGAAAAAGAATCCTTTCGTATATAATTCATGATGTAATGTGCACCTGTGAAAGGGAGTGAGGTTGGAACACTAAGGAAAGAGTGTGCACAACCCATAAGTTCTACACGCACTGGTTTTTAAGTGTGTAGAATATTTATTTTGAGGTTGGTGAGCCTGTATGCAAAAGATCAGTACTTCTATACTGAGATGTAAATGTAATAATATGAAAATTAATTAAAATACATCCTTGTGGTAGACCGACCATGTAAAAGAGTTTGGGGGGCTTAAAATCCACAAGTTGAGGTCAAGGAGGATGGGTTAAAGGGGATTAAATAAAAAAAATAATATTTTATTAATATTTCTTAAAATGTGTAAAGTAAGGATATAATATTATATCCTAAGTCATGGGAAGGGGAAAAGTGGCTAAAAGTAGTTCTCAAAATGACAAGTGTCAAGTTGGGTACATGATGTGGATAGAAGGTAGTTCTCAACCCAACATGTGTCGAGTGGGGAACATGCAGTCAAATGATTCAGACTTAGTCCATTCAGGAATCGAATCATCCAGTCAATCAGACCATCGCAAGGGGAAGGGGGGTTGATTTTTCTACCATCGAGGGGATTTCTCTATCATGCCCCAGATTTTTTGTGAGTGATCCCATCACTGTTTTCATGAACCGATTATTACTATGATCAGTATGATGAATATTGTCGTAGATACATGTGTATGACATATCTTGGAGATATTATTTGAAGAGGCACACTGTTAGGCCCATGGGACGTTGGACTGAAGAGGCGGGTTATCAGGCTTGTGGAATATTTCATTCTCTCTAGGTGCGAGAATTGATAGGAATTATTTCCCAAGGTGTCAAGCTGCAACAACAGGGCTCTGAGACTTCATGTCCGACTTGTTGGTGAAGCCCTAGAAGGGAAGTGGGGTAATTGAGGTACTGTTGACAAGAGAAGGGGCACACTTCCTAGGGTGGAACAGACAAGTGGGGAATGAGAGACTATAGGATGTCAATGAGAATTGGAATATGTGATGGACTTTCCTACAATTGAGTCACCTATGTATGATCTACTTGTGACCAAGTTCCTGTAGAGTGAGATACTTTAGCATGGTTGGGAACCCTTGCCCAAGTGGAGTTTATCCCTAGCTCGGGGGTGACCCACTGTTGAGATTTATGAATAGTGCAATCTAAGGCTAGGAGAAATGTGGAAGGTCTTCCTGCAGTTGGTGTTGTTTATTCCAAAAGATAAGTGCCAGTTGTGTGTTAAATCATGTTTTCAAATAATATTTATGCAATTGTTGTCATGGGTTTATGTTGTTCATGTTGTGTTTATAATTTTGTTATAAATTATGTATAATATGTTTAGAAAATGCATGTAATCATGCATTGCATAGTTTCTAGAAAGAGTTGTGTCAGAGCAATTTAAGTGGAATTGTTGGTAAATTGGTATCAGAGATGATGAGCAAGAATTTTTTTCAAGTGTCACTCCCCATTGGGAGTATGGGGGTGTTACAATATGGTATTAGAGTAAGATATTTTTAAGTGACATTACCCAATGGGTGTTTGGGGGTTTTATAGTAGAAAATTACAGCGCACTGAAAAAACGAAATAGTCGGGGAATGAAAAACCGATCACTAGAAAAAGGAAGGTGAGAAATGAACATTTATGATAGTGGAGTAAGGGTGCTTGGTAAGATTTCAAACCTTTATGGTTGTCAATGAAGCATGATTAGAAAGATTTGAGCATTAATGAAAACACTTTAGAAGTAAAATTAGGGTTCGACAAGCCTCATTGTGAATTTGAGCGAACATAGAGTTAAGCAACAAGAAGTGAAAGAATGAACAGGTGCATTAGCAAAAGGACAATGAGATTTATAATAGAAACCCATATATATTCCATCACGATGGAACCACCAAAATTAGGAGTACCAAGCCACATGTCGAGAAAAAGTAACAAGAACAAACAATCATCACCAGAGCTAACAGTGGAGGCCGAAAACCCTACACAAATGGAGGGAGTGGTGGATGTCGATGCCATTCCTTCCCCAGAACCAGAAATCCCTACATTGGTCGAAGAGAAAAGATAACATATGAAAGTTGATCCACCAAGTACAAAAACATAGCCAAACCTAATTCCAGAAGCAGATCAGTCCACAAAAACAACAAACGAGGAGATGATTGAGTCTGTCGAGCCAAGGGCTCAACCTAGCATAGAAAATACACAACGTGAATGGATACCAAATGAGGAAGTTACAACACAAGAGGAGTCTGGAAGAGAGGAGCAGGAGGAAGAGCACACATATAAGAAAGTAGGGCCTTCCAGTGCACCAATAAAGGAGAAAGGTAAACAATAGGTCCAAATGTCCTCACGCAAGAAGCCAGAGGTAACCATTATGTTACCACACATACCAATAGGGGTAACAGATTTCACAGACTTACTACTTGGGTGCATAGGCAGACTACGTTATTTGGATCATGATGTCAGGGATACAGATAAGTTCTAAAAGTTTGCACAATAGGTATGCTTACAAGGTAGAGGCGTAAATGAAAAGGGAGTTCCCATAATGGAACCTAAGCAGTGGATACAAGGGTTATACAACACAGGTCTCATGAACCTATTGTAGATATCACACTTTGGTAGGGGCAGGGAAGTAAATAATTGTGTCAATCAGTTACTAGCATTCATTCATGGAGGCATTTTGTGGTTGGATACATAGGTATCCATAGACGTTCATTTGATAGCAGAGATAATAGGTCTTCCCAACAATGGTGAGCCACATGTGCAGTACCTTGATGACAAGAACAAGGAGAAGGCATTGGCAGAAGAGATGAAAAAAAAGTATGGTGCAGAAAGAGGATCTAAGGGGATCATCATCAAAAGGATTAGTGAACCAACAATAAGACTATCCACAAAACTAATGGCATCTAAACTACTCAGAAAGTGTAGTAAGTAGGAAGTTCCAGCAGGAGTTATAGCTATGGTTGTGCAGTGCACAAAGAGAACTATATTAAGTTGGATCACGTATTTATTACATTTATTTTATATGATTGCAAATATGCACATGACGTTGGGATAGAATTTAACTACTCATGGATGATTATTTTGATTGCATTAGTGGGTTGGAAGAACCTCAATTACACCATATTTCTTCAAGGAAATGGAAGGTGTCGCACAATGCAATATGAATCACTATGGTAGACCACTATCGCAAGAGACAAGTAGGAAAATACCAACATATTCAAGACATACCTTGAAGAAATATAGGAGAAGGTGGTAGAGACTTGGAGGATCCCACCAAAGATGGTGGAGCAGTACAAAATGATAGCTAACTTTAAAGGCTCACAAAATAATATGTGGATTGAGGAGAAAATGGATCCAAAAATGGAATGGTTGCAGATGAGGTATTGCTCCACAACATAAGAAGTCTAGTGGGTGATGAAATAATTGCAAGAAGAATGGAAGATTCCAGTCGAGAAAGAAAAATATAAGAAACCAGCCGAGGACAAACAACCAACATAAGTAGGTTCATCCCAAATGAAAATTACCCCAGCTCATAATATAAGGAGTGCAACATAGAGTAAGAATTCAATAGGGGGAGCACAACAACAAAGAATAATCCTATCCCCAAGCTGGTCACACAACAAAAGGACCACGCAAATGTTATTAATGGCTCGACATAGAAGAAGGACAACATCCTTGCATATGAGGGAAAGGTAGGAGGGAACACACCAGATAACCCAGGAACAACACAGCCAATATAGTCAAGGCCACCAAAGAGATTGGTTGTATAGATAGGTGGGGTGAGAAAGAAGATGAAAGCACACAAGGAAGTCCCATTATACACCATAACCGAAGATACTGTAGAACTAGTTGGGGAGAGAGTTCAAGATTGTGCCACTGAAGAATATGAGGAAGTATAAAAACAAAGGGAAATAATAATGCAAGAGCTGACAAAGGTCAGACATGTATTAAAGAATATATTCTTTACCAATTCCCAAAATGAAGATCCAATACAACAACAGAAAATGCAGAGTGACGAAGAAACAATGTAGATGATAACAGTGGCCAATGAGAGATTTAATCTGACTAAAGAAATGTTGTGAATAGATGAGGACTTGGCACATATACAAATTAAGGACATAGAACAACTAGAAACAATAGTCACCAAGGTACCAAAAAAATCCTTATATAAGTTGCAGATGAGTGTAGTGCAAGAAGTTGATTCCAGTGAAAGGATAGATGCAAAAAATCTGGAGACATCCAGGGAATATAAGGAAGTACTGGAGACCGTTCTCACAGAGGTGCAAGTGGAATGTGAATAATGAAAATGTTGTGCAGATAGATTGGAGGAAATACTCGAAGAAGTCTTCCAAATAATTCTAGAGAGTGCATTATCAGGGGAAATCAACGCAAAAGAGAAGCTACAAAAGATCGTGCAGGCAATGGATAGGTAAAATCAAGAAATAAGAGAATTAGTGGAGAAGACAACACCAAACACACCTCCAAAGGTCAGAACAGAAAGAGAGCAACAAGCCATGGAACAAATAGAGTACATTGCACCATAAGCTAAGGATATAGAAAAACTTTACGAAATGACTATGCAACTTTGGAAAATCCTGACAGAGGATGACAGGATCCAACAGTTGTAGAAGAGAGAAGAAAATTTGAACGTTGCAGTTAAGGACCTAAACAATAGGCAGAGGAGAATGTCCATATCCCTGAGACTGAGGTCTGGGTAGGAGATGAAGAACCTGCAGATAGAATTCAAGAGAATCCAGGAGGAAAGTCATAATAGACAGGCTTAGTTGGAGCCGCTACAAGAGCAATTAGAACAATTGATAACAACTCTAGAAACGAAGAAATACAACATGGAACGGGTGCACTCAAAAAGTGTACAAGTGATGAAGGAGTGCATTACAACATAGGTCATGGATACCCTCACAGAGAGGAATGCAAAGATGAAGGAAAAAACATATGAACTGGCACAATAGTTCTAGGAATTGCATAAATTAGTTTAGGAGGCACACAAAAACTGAGTGGCTTGGGATGAGCCACGGGTTAGTGTTAGGGGCTTGTTGGAGTAGGATTTTTTTGGAGTAAGCGTAGTAAGTAAGGAATCATGGAACAAATTTAACAACATGTATCAGAAAAGAAGGAAGACCAGTGCGAAAAAGGGAAAAGGAGGAAGCACGCGACAAGATTTGTGGAAATCCGATGCATAAGTGGAAAAACATAGCCATGTTAGGGTTACGGTTTTGGAGTCATATTGTATGGGTTTTAACCCATTTTAGAGTATAAATAGAAGAGGTATAAGGTATATTGAGGTATCTTTGGATTATATATTGTATCTTGGAGAGATACTTCTGTGTCCTTTTTGAGAGAGAGTATCATTCTTTTTTTAGAGTTTTGTAATGTTGAGAGATATGGAGCTCAGGTGGAGTTAGTATTGAGATATAAATGAGGGTCAAGTCGCAAGTTATGGAACTTGGTGTGACACTAGTCATCCTCACCAATATTCACACATCCTATGATGTAACACACACAATGCTATTTTTATGAAGAATAAGAAATAAAAAGAAGATCTTTGTGGACATAGCCCTAGGGTGTTGAACCGTGGTAAAACCCTGTGTTGCACTATATATGAATTATTTTATTATTTCTACAATTATTGTTAAATGGTTAGATGAATGAATGGTTTTCATTATAGCGTGCACTATAATATGTATGCAGAATGAATAATATGCATGAATGAAATAGTATATTTGATGAATGGTATGATATAATGCATGGTTAAATAGAACAGAAGTAAGAATAACATTCCCAGACCCTTCCATGAATGTAGACATTTGCATCCTATAGTCACCCATAAACCATCTCAAGTGAGACTGCGCTATGCACTCTATGCACGGTGTAGCCTTTGTTTTTACCAGAAGCGCTGATGGTGAAACGGGTTTAATTGAAGAACTAAGGTAAAACTCGGGTCAACCCATACATCCAACAAGAATCAACTACGACCAAGTAACAAATTGTAATCCAGAGGTGCGTCAACCACTTCAATATTGACCAAAATGATATTACCCTTCAATGTGACTGCGAAAGATTTCAAGATTCTGTGAGGTTGGAAACCACGTCCATCAAACGCTTTCAAGGTGGTAGGAGACTAACTAAGTTTAGGAGAACCAAGGGGTTTCCAACAAGACAAAGACATGACATAGGTGGAGGCTCCCTCATCCAAAACAATGTGATGGATGGTCTTTCCACCAACAAAAAATTGAATTTGGAATGGTATTTGGTGGGAGAGTCTCTTCATAGAGTATAATCAGGTTCGATTCCTCCAGATCCATAACTCTAATGGACGATAATAGGGTTCTACATTGACTTGGAAAGCGTTGTAGAAATTTAAGGGTTGACATAGCACAAGGTGCTTGCACCAAATCTTCAATGATATTGTAGCTTTAGGAAACATGGGCATTTGGATTAAATGTCACTTTTCTAATTTCTCTCTTTGGCGGTTGCAACACTGCATCAAAAATTGGCTTCTCAATTTGAAGAGGATTTTAAGATAGAAGAGGAGTGGATGTGGAGGGTTGATTGACAACCTTTCCCTTAGCCTAATCACTAGGAGGAGTGTTATAAGTATTTTATCAATTCGATACATTAATTTTCTTAAACATATACACCTCATAGGTTCTCGTGGAAGCATCCCCATGGTGGGGATGACCTGGGTTGCCTCCTTGTGGAGAGACAATATTTTGTGCAACAAGATGTTGTTGTTGAACCGACTGGGAGGTACCCTTCATAAGTTTAGCGATTTCCTCATGATGAGCAAAATATTTAATGTAGTGGTCTTCCTCACATATCATGCAAGAAAAATTAGCCTTCCTAGTCGTTTGAGTATCAATAGTCTCTGTAATATCCTGTTGGTCATAATATTTCTTGGATTTACCTTTGTTTTTCTTAGATACTAATATGAAGTGGATTGTACCACATTCACCTCAGAGGTTTGAGCAGGAGTGGAAATAGTCTGGTGTTTGAAACATCACATGGTTCCGGAGTAGATCTTGATGGATCATTTGATGAATGAGGAGCATTAGGGATCATAATGCAAAGTCTGTCGGATTGGGAATATACCAAGTCCAAATACTACACATGGATGATATCCTTCTCCTAGGTAACAATGTTTCCCGTAACAACATCACATGCGATGGGAGGAAAAAGCGAATTTGTAACCCAATCTGCGAGGAGTTGGTCCAGAATTGGAGATTTAATCAAATATTGCCACTGTCTCCACTCATGAATATGATCAGATATGTCGGTGAAAGAGGATTGTTGGAGTGAGGTCAAAATCTTTGTACTGGTCTCATACTATATAGGAAACTGGAAATGTGTTAGAAAATACATGGGAAGAGAATTAAAGTAAAAAAAGGAGTTACGCGGAAGCTCAATATACCATTTCATTGTTGCACCTGTACTTGTAAGTGCTCTATGAAAAATTCTAATATTAATGGAATCATCCATCAAATATTTGGAGGAAAACCATAAATGGAAAGTCATAACATGATTTTTAGGATATTCCCCAGGTTTTTGGTCAAATTTTGGGATGTCAGACGATAATTTAGTAGGGATGGAGGGCCAAAATGGGGCATGTTGAATGGGATCATTTGTCAAATGTGGCATATTTGGTAGATCTAATATAGCCAAGAATGGAAGTTTTCGGTTAACATGTGAATACTGGTGGTAACCATATGGCATGTAAACGCCATTAGGACCAAATCTAGGTTGCGGCGAGATGGAAAAGATAGATGGTCCTCCCATATATGGTGGTTTCCCAGGTTGTGCATCCATGTAAGGTGATTTCCTTGATGAACCTACTACATATTGAAATTGACTTGATGGTCCCCCAATGTATTGCGGTTTCCCAGATGGTCCTTCCGTATACTGTGTGTGAATGGATTGTTGCGTTGGAATCATGGGGTTTACGAATTGATAGGGAAAAGTTCCTTGTGGAGGAATGCCCGTTGTATTGGGTTGACCCCACAAAGGGTTAGAAAATCCTAGAAATGGATGTCCATGATATAGGCCAATGGTAGTAGGGATAGAATGACTTTTAGGAGTGGCTTTCCCCCAGGATTGTTGATATTGAAACTACGTAGGTTTCCCCCTGGTGAAAAATTTCCCTCTAGTTGAAGGTTTCCCCCTAGATAAAGGTTGGCCTCCCATTGAATATTGACCTCCAATGTAGGGTGTACTCATATGCGATGGTTGATATGGAGGTTTAGTAGCTTGTATAACCATGGTTGTGTGAAGGAATTGACTGTTGACCATCTAATCGATGGGATGACCAAGTACAACACTTGGTGTGTGCATGTGTGGAAATAATGAAGCAAGAATATTACTTGACCCATGTGAAAAAGGATATGTATGTGCAAGTGGTTGAGTTAGGGTTACCTAGGTCACTGATGTTTTCGGTAAAGGAGAAGCACCAACATTATCAACTATAGGAGTTGTGGAAAAAGATGAGTTCCCAAGTCCTTCAGGAAAACCAAAAGATGACGGGTTCATGCCAAAAGATTGTGTAGTGGTGGAACTGAGTGATAATATATAAGAATAATAAGCATCAACATATCTCGTGGATGGAGGATTAGTAAGTGTTTGGCCAAGTGGATTAGTAAAAAGAGGATTCACGTAAGATGCAATGATTTCTACAAAGAAGATATGAAAACTTTTTCTCTTCTTAAATTTCAAATGGAATGAAAGAGATCTATGTTTGACACAAAGAACTACAAGGAATAAAATAACCAAACAAATTGCACTCAAAAAATGATTAGAACTGAAAGAAACCAAGTAGGAGATAACTTGTTCAATCAAGGACTCAAAGATGCAAAGGAGAAAGAAGAGAAACACTCGTGAAAATCCTCAAAAAATGAGTAGAAAGAAACAATATTCAAGATTGGGTTGTGGAAAACAAGAGAGTCCTAATCATCCAAAAAAATCATATGTTTCATTGAAGACAAAAAGGGCTCAAAACCAAACAACCTTTGCAAACCCTAGTTGGTGAAAACTCTTAAACAATCAAGAAATATGAAATCATTTCATGACGAAGATCAGAGAACTAAAGTGCAGGATGGACCAAAGGATCTTATTAACCCAAGGGGATCACAACTAGGAGAAATTTTCAAACTCAAAGAAGGAAAATAAATGAGTGATAAATGCCAGATTCTCAATCAAACAAATTCAAAGACCAACTTGGAGAATCTGGGATAAAATCCTCTCAAAAGAATATTGATCAAAACATGTTAGAAACAAGAAAAAACACCTAAAAAGGGATTCTGGCGCCCTTGTACTCAAAGAGACAGAGTTCCATCGAGCCCTCTAGCAGGTTTAGGGGAGCACCAGTCATCTAAGGCATCCTAGTATACACGGTAGGGGAGTGAAAGTTTATGAAAAGTTTAAAAATGGCTTCCACAAGATCAAACTCAGTAGAGACGCAGTCAATGGCTATGAAAAATATTCAATGAGGAAGAGGGATGGGGAATATATCAGAAACAAGCATAAAAAAATAAATATCTAATCACAGTAAAGGATTCAAGATGAGAAAGAGGAAAAACTAGTGAAAGTCCTTCCCTAGTAGAGTCACCATTTTTTCTATTGTAAGAAATATTACGCCGTGGACAGGTTATGCTCCTCTTTGGATCAATACCCCTATCTTTGGTCCAAATAAAAAAGTAAAAAAAGTTGTTTCTAATGTCCCTACAGATATAACTCAATCAATCAATCAAGAGAGAATAAGAATGTGGCATACCTTGTTGTGATGTTCTTCCTCGCTGCTCCAATCCCTAGGGTTGATCTCCAAGCTCCTCAATGCAATTGACATACTAAAAAGACTAGCAAAGGAAATGTTCCTTTGATTCTATATTATTATACAAATCATATTTATCTATGAAGATTGAAATGACAATAGACAAGCAAATGTAGAACACATGAACTTGAATGGAATAGGCCAATTTATCATTAATTGAAAATAGAAAGAAGGAACTTACAAAGCATGCTTGACGATGCAAAGATATTCTCCAATATCTCCTCATATATCCATTTCATGAACCTTGAAATCAAAATTTTGATTCTTCCTCCATAATCAAACTTTTGATACTTGAATTGTTCCCCCTTTCACCTTGGAAAATCCTTCAATATATAGGCTTTGAGAGGCTCAACCACCATGATAAAATGAAGGATATGGTTGAGGATAAGGCTCCTTAAGTTGGGATTATATACTAGGATAGACACCATAGGGTAAGATTTGACCACAACAAACCTCATCCATCAAGGGATGGCCCTTAGGAAAAGGTGGAGGATCCCCAATTTCTCTCTAACAAGACTGATGCTCCCCCATAGTTGAACACATGACGCCATCCTATAAAGTGGTGCTCTCCTAACATGAAAAGGAGGTGCCACCCCATGAAGTGGAACTACCCCAACATGGCCAAGGGGTGCCACCCTTCATAAATGCCCAAATTTGGTTGAACTTTCCAAAAAAATGGTGTGTTTCTATTGTCAAATAATGGGGATTCTTCTTCCAACATGGCTTAGGGATTGTGACAAATGTTTTCATGGTGTCAAGGGTTTGTGACACTCAACAAAGTGAATGTGACACTAGGTAAGGTGCATATGAAACTTGTGACATTGCATGTGACACTTAACAAGGTGCATACGTCACTTTGCAACACTTAGGGTGCGACACTCAAGTGTGACAATTTTTTGTGTAATAACCACTATTCCCAATTATTGTAACCATTGGACCCCTAATACAACATCATAACCACCCATTTGGATTGAAATCATGGGACTATCCAAAAAATGTTCCCCCATATTGAGCTTAATCTATGGTACTTCACAAAAACAATTATGGTACCTCCATATCGAGTCATTAGTTGAAACTCAAGTGTTGGAAAGACAAAGAAATTGACATCTTTTGCTAATTTGTAATTGATGAAGTTATGGGTACTACCAAAATCAATCAACATTGTTACCTTTTTATTTTTTATTTATCCTTGTATCTTGAGGGTTTTGTGGATTACTGATTCCTGTCAATGCATGACATGATATGGTTGTAGTAGTCTCTTCTACATCTATCTCTTATGATGGTTCCAATACTTGGTATTCTTCCTCTTCAGAGTCAATGTAGAATAATTTTTTCTCACCACATTTATGCCCTTTACTGTAATTGTTGTAACAATTGAAATGTAGCCTCTTTACTCCTCTTTCATTCATTTGTTTAGGTGTTAACCTTGTAGGTTTAGGAGAGGGAACATGGTTCTCTCTATAGTTTTCAGTGGGCACCCTTCTGGAAGCCATATTTTTGTTTTCCACTTTCTTTTCCATACTAAAATATTGCTCTAGGGATTTAGGTTCGAAGCGATGCACCTCATGTTGCATATTATCCTTTAAAGTTCCCATAAATAGATCTAACAAATTATCCTTGGGAATGTTCTTTACCCTGAGACTGAGCTTTTGGAATTGTTGAATGTTTTCTATAATTGGATCTTTCTAACGAATATTTATGAATTGACTAAATAATGTATTTATCTTAATATCCCCATAATGTGATATCAATTCATCTATAAAAATGGACTAAGAGATATTATAATTCATTTTTATTTTACAAAACCATTGATACCAAACAAATTGATCATTTTCAAAATACAAGGATGCAATAGTTACCTTTTGTAATCATGGTGTTTGGTGTAGATCAAAGAATTTATTCATCTGGAATATCCATGCTATAGGATATTTACCATCAAATTTCCTCATATTAATCTTTGGAATACAGTAATTCCTTGGTGGTACATTGAAACCTTGATGATTTGGACCTTGAAGTGATGAATAATCATGACTTTGCGACTCAATATTTATTTCCTCTATATTTTCATGATTTCCTTACAATTTGATATCTCCTTTAGGGATTCTCTCATCTAGAGCATTCAATATCATAGAAGACATGGAATTTCGCAATTCTGACATCTTCTCTTCCATATGCTTTTCCATATTTTTCCTATTTTCATCCAACTTATTTTTCATGCCATTCTTATTTTCATCCATCTTATTTTCCATTTCATTTTTTATTTTATCTTCCAAATCGGTTTTAAGGTATTCCTGAGAATTTGTTCAATCCACTAGTTTTAACATACTAACACTCACTTCATCAACTTGGTTCTTTAATTGGGTTAGTCTATTTTCAAAGTCTTCATTTTCTTTGGAAGTCATGTTTGATTTTTTATGAGGAGTACTGGTATTATTTCATAGAGAACCCTTTTCTATGTGAAAAAATAATAATTGTTGTTTTTTTCCTATTTATCACAAAATTTATATCACTAAAAATAGATCTTCCAATACAAATTTATGTTGATTGTAAGTTATGTACCTTTCAAACCCTTAATTTGGATTATGACTATATGGATGAACTTTGTCCTGATATATCTCTAAACTTTGAACCCTTCCAATTCTATAATTTTGGCCTCTAGTACTCTGATATGATTTCTTGAACTCCTAAAACTTTCACAGTCTAAACCTTCACTGATAAGAAATTATAGAAAAAATACCAAAATGTCTTATTTAAGACTAATTTTAGGATTAGTAAAAAATCCCAACCTCCACGAGATATATCTCACAAATTATAATGATTGAAAATACAAAAAGAAATTCACATGTAATTCTCTATGTATCCTCGGGACTTTGAAAATTTCAAAGTCAGAAACTTCACAGAAAAAAAAGTTACAACAAAAATTCCAAGCTAACTCTATTAAAACCGATTTCAGGATTAGTCACAAGACTTGTCTTAAATGGAATTTATATCCAGAAGTATACCAGACCATAATGGAACATTTTTAATAGGATATGTGTTCTCCATTTCCAAAAATATTCATTATCTAAAACCTCCTAGAAAAAATGTTATAGCAAAAATCCCAAGATGACTCGTTAAAAACTGAATTCAGAATGATTGAAAAACCTTATATTCCATAGGATATATATACAAAATTGTAAATACTCAAAACATGAAATTTTGACCATAGGTACCTTGAGATGTACTATAAATAACCTCCAAATTTTGTTGTTGAAGTGGCCCCCAAAAAATGTTATAGTAAAAATTCCAAGGTGACTTGCTTGAAGAAGAAAAACCCTAGGATCGATGCTCTGATACCAAATGTTATGAAACAACGCCTTAAAAATGATAAAAAGACAATGAATATAGTCCAATCCTATGGGGAAACCTCCTTTTACAATATTTCCAATTCATAATACAATATTATATGAGATAAGATGTTCCTAAGACTAGGTATCCTTGGTATATAGGAGACAAAGGGTACAATTATAATGAAAGGGTGTAATGAAGGATTCTATCATAAATACAAATATAACACTGGAGATGTAATAATTCAATATATATGGCTTAATAAGGGGTTTATACATAACATGGGTATTTTTCTAGGGCTTAAAAATATTTGACTTGATTGGAGGTCACATTATGGAGAAGTTTATAATATTTTCATCGCAATAGAGATGAGTGGGAGCTAATTTTCCATTCTTTGGAGAAGAGAATTTCTCAAAACTTTATCTCTAGGAAGAATAAGACAAAATAAGGAGATTTAGATAGATAAATCCTTGGGGAATATTTCCCCTTTCATCTTTGGCTGCAAGCAATAAAAGGTTTCCCCCATTGTCTTTTGTTGGACAATACAAATGATTTCCCATATAGTCTTTTGATGTGTAATCCAGAGGGTTTCCCATGGATTACTTTGTTATAGACTCCAAAGCATTCCCCCATAGGCTCTACTTGGAAAGAATGCAAATTTTCCATGCTTTAATATTTTCATTATAGGTGATGAAGGAACTGGTAAGACATTAATACAGTTTAAGTTTATTGTTGTCCATTTTAAGTTTCAATATCTTAGAATGACTATTATAAATATGATGAAATAGGGAAGACAATGTTAAAGCATCATCTTACTTTACGAATTTTAGGATAAATATGAGGATGATTATAATATTAATCACCTTAAATATTTTGTATATATTGTTTATTGCATTAAATCATGTTTTGTTTAGAAGCTACTATTAAATTTCTATTCTCATGTGCATATTTGAATTTACACTATAGTTTCAGATTCTAGTTTTTGGTATTTAGATTTGATTTAAATAGTGGTTGTCTTAGGTCTTGGAATAACATAATTTTCTTGGGATGTTTCTCTCAGAGTAAGAGATCATGTTGTGTTTATTAATGGAGTGTCATTTATTGCAAAATAGTTATTTTTTAGCAAACATTTGTGAGCTCAAATGGAAACATATCATTGTTTCTTTCATTAGTTTTTCCTTTGGTATCTTCCTTGAAACCATCTTTCCTTGTTTATAACCATGTCAAGTGTAATCCAAATCATGGCCTTGAATTTTTCACAGTTTGCACGTTTTTGGGTACGACATGGAAATTCAAACATCCACTACAACTTCCTAAATGTTCCTTAGATAGGTCCCTTCATGCCCTACTCCTTGCAAGTATCCCCTTTATTTCTTACTCTAATTTCCTTTTGTCAAATAACTATTGTTTGTTATAAAATTGAAAATATTTTTCTACCTTCATCCTTATCCACGCTAACCAATTTCTACTACAATGGCATCACATGGAAGCAATTAATACCAAAAGATATAGATAAAAAATAACCACAACCTCAATGTAGTTTGTAAGTGTATGGAGTGATACAAATTACCGATTAATAATAACTTGAAATGCTACCTCCATGCATCTATTGATGCAGTGAATTTTTTTTCCTTCAAATGTATTGCCATAGAAAAAATTACTGAATAACTCTTTAGAATTTGTCATAGAACCGCTAGTTCATAGATATACAAGCATCATAACTACCTTGAGATTTTCATGGAAATTTCTCAATTTACATTGTTCCAAAGGCTTGGATACATTATTTCTTAATTTTGTTTTGTTACTCTTATTTTCATTTTATATCCTAAAAGAAAATTTTAATCATATATTGATTAATGTTATGCCATGTACACAACATATACCTATATCCCATCCAAGTGATTCAACTTTTTGACTCACTCTTGGATGATTTTACCATTGCAATTATCATTGTTATGTGGTCTCTTTTTTATACAAAATATTTGTCTTAGGACTAGCGAGTGATTAGTACCTTTAGGACGTTTTGATATCTTTCTTGGACATTATTAGTCCCTGTCGAAGGCGTAGAGGGACTATCACGATCAATAATTCATTGACTTCATATTAATTTGTCCTTTGACTATAAATTTTTGCATATAATCTCTAATTCAAACACGAGAGATAAAAAAATTATTATATATATATATATATATATATATATATATATATATATATATAAATATATATATATATATAACCTTATATGTCATCATCTCATTGGAGAATAGATTCGAGGTCTTATTGCCAGCTTCACTATTCCCAATGTTTTAAATGTTAGCATATCCAAATTTTTGATCATCTACACTCTTTTTGAATTTTTATTATTTTTATTATTTAAATGTTTACATGTAAAAAGTTTTGAGCATCGATAGTCATTTTTAAGTACTTAAACAGGCCTGACACGATGCATTCTTTTTTAAATGTTTACTTAACAGGCCTGTCACAATACATTTTCCTCCAATTTTTGGATACAATCTTGTATGCAGTGAATTTGGGCAATATTGTTGTCCACTATCATTACTCGTTCACCAGTTGTTGCTTTCTTATTGGTTCATTGGTTTGTTGGATGCTGCTTATTGTTGTTTTATTCAACTTTGAAAAGTTTAGGTCCTGCAGCTGCAGTTGGACCTCTTGGTTCTTTCTCACTGGTTTTTTGTTTGCTTCTTTCTCTTGTTTGCTTCAACTTTGCAAGGTTGAAGTCATGTATCCATAGTTCGACCTGTTCTTGCACTTTGCAGGTTTGAAATCTTGCACCCTTGTTTGCTTCAACTTTGCAAGGTTGAGGTCCTGCATCCACAGTTGGACCTACTGCTATAGTTTGCAGGGTTGAGATCATGCACCCACAATTGGACCTGTGATTCTGTCATTCACCATTC
Organism: Picea glauca; assembly: GCA_000966675.3. Classification (NCBI taxonomy): domain Eukaryota; kingdom Viridiplantae; phylum Streptophyta; class Pinopsida; order Pinales; family Pinaceae; genus Picea; species Picea glauca. The sequence continues at coordinate 183,367 of JZKD02S1256919.1, forward strand.
ACGAGTAAGTTTCAGTACCATGGTTTCATTCCTATTTGTTGTTTGTTGTTTACTATTTACAGTTTGCAAGTAGGAATTTTCAATACTAGGAGAAGCTGAAAATCAAAATAAATATAAAAAATATCTAGAAATAATACCTTAGTGAAAATGCTCTTACAGAACATCCTTAAATGTGACTATTGGGATCAAAGAAACAGGAATTTATTTCTATCCTCGAAAAGTGTTGAATACGAAATATTGTCTCCTTTGCAAAATGTTCTTGTAGATGAAAACTACAGCTAGGTATAGAAGGACTAAGTATGGTACAGAGTTAAGCAAGCTGCAAGAAAATTAGACAACATTGCCGGTCCTTACCCATCTTTATTAGTGACATATTTTAGTAGGTTATAAAAAAAAATTTGCAGGACCTGAAATGTGAATACTGGGTGGATGATGAAGATAAAAGGGCAAGTTAAATTCTTAGTGGCTAGTGGAGTTTGAACATTGGTTTCTTTGTATATTATGGGGTGGGGATCAATAGACTTGTGAGAAAGAAGATGTGTAATCATAGGATTATGGGGATTATCAATAGGTTCAGGAAAATCAAGGGATCATGGATAATTAGGCTAAGGGTCCATAGGTTTTAACCAATACAATACTATTCAATGCCTCTTAAAACAATTGACATGAATTTTTGTTGCATAGATCATACCTTACATCTTCATATACTCGATGTTGGGATGGTGTTGGTTTACCCGCTTGTGCAGACATTGCAAGACGCTTTTTCAACTGAGGGATGGTACTAAATCACCCTCTTGTGAATCCATTGCAAGCCATTATATTCACTACATATGTTTAACAAAGGGGTAGACTGTAGGCATAAAGGGTAGAAAAATGATTCCATATCAGAGCCCAGTGACAAAGGTGTAAAGGCAGATGGCAGTGCATAAGGTAATGAAGAGCTTAGGTCAATGACAAATGGATTCTATATGTGGGTAGATTTGAGGAACTTATCTCTTGCGTAGATGGTTATTATTTGCGTGGATGAGACATGGTTAACCACATGTCACGGTTTGCAGCATGGTGGACACTTGGCACTGATGAGCTTTGGTTATTGTTTCTATTTGATTAAATTAGTCTAGCTAGTTTTATTTTGGAGTCCCCCATGTACGGTGGCAAAATTGCAATTGTTGTACATGTTCGTACTACTCCATCCCATACTACTTTGGGAGTTGTACAAATTTTGCAATTAGAAACTCTGGAAGTGTCGAATAGCCGAAGTCTCAAAGTCCTTGATAAGGATGGTTAAATTAATCTCGAGTTAATTAAAATTAGACATTAGTTAATGACTCTGGGATAAATTCACTCCAGGATACTTTCACACTCCACATTTACAAAACTCTCAAGGTCTCGAATTGGCACCATGTCTAAATATGGTTAGAAGAATTCCAAAATTTGGCAGAATGACAAATATAAAACAATCTAGAAATAATAACTCAATGAAAATGCTCTTACAAAACATCCTTAAATGTGACTACTGAGATCACAGAAACAAGAATGTATTACTATCCCCAAAAATTTTTGAACAAGAAAGCTTGTCGCCTTTGCAAAATGTTGTTGTAGAAGAAAATTGTAGCTAGGCATAGAAGGGCTAGGTATGGTGCAAAGTTAAGAAAGCTTCAAGAAAATTTGACATGATTGTCAGTCCTTATCCATATTAATGAGTGACATATTTCAATAAGTTATAAAAAAAATGTTGTAGGATCTGAAATGAAAATCCTAGGTGGAGGATGAACCTAAAACACAAAAAGACCGAAGTCCAAACATTAGTTCTTGTTTATCCTTTGTTGGAAAATTAAATTCTTAGTGGGAAGTGGAGTTTGAACACTGGTTTCTTTGTAGATTATGGGGATTATCAATAGGTTCGGAAAAATAAATGGATCCTGGAGGATTAGGCTAAGGTTCTACAAGTTTTAATCAGTACAATGTTATTCAATACTTCTTAATATAACTGACAGAAATTTTTTGTTGCATAGATCATACCTTACATCTTCACATACTTGGCATTGGGATGGTGTTGGTTTACCATCTTGTGAAAACATTTCAAGTCACTCTATCAATTGAGGATGGTACTAAATCACCCTCTTGTGCAGCCATTGCAAGCCATTTTGTTCACTGTCTGTTTTTACCAAAGGAATAAACTGTAGGCGTAAAATGTAAAAAAACGATTCCATATCGGAGCTCAATAACAAAGGTGTAAACAAATATGACATTGCATAAGGTAACAAAGAGCTTAGGAATGTGAAAAATGGCTTGTAGACGTGGTCAGATTTAAGGACCTTATCTCTTGCATAGATAGTTATTATTTTTGTAGATGAGACATGGTTAACCACATATCAGGGTTTGCAACGTGGTGGACACTTGGCACCGATTGGATTTGGTTATTGTTTTTGTTTGATTTAATTAGTCTAGCTAATTGTCTTTTGGGGTCTTACATCCACGGTGGCCAGCATGCAATTATTTCATGTGTCTGTACTACTCTGGGCCCATACTGCTCCGGGAGTTGTACAAATTATTCATTCAGAAACTCCAGAAGTTCCCAATAGCCGAAGTCTCGAAGTCCTTTACAATGATGGTTAAAGTAATATCAGGTTAATTAACAGTGGGCATGATTTAATGGCTCTAAGAGAAAGTACTTCGAGAGACTTTCACGCTTCACATTTAAAAACTACTGAAGTTGCGAATTTGCACCATGTCTAAGTATGGTTAGAAGAATTCCAAAATTTGAAAAAATGTTGAAACTTTAGCAGGGGCGCTAAAGTAGCAGGGTCACCCAGATCTCGATTTGCAAAAGTGATCGACATCTTAGATTCATTTTGGAAATAAGAGGCACCTGAATGTTAATCTCCTTGTTGTCTACACATTTAGTTATCTCCAGTGGCCTAAAACAACCCGCAGACATGTCAATGCTCGATACAGAACCCACCTCTATCACAACCATACTGACATACAAAAAAGGAAATGGGATGTTCTCCTCATCTTTATGTTCCTAAAACCATATGTTTAGTGCATTTTCTAGGTTGTCCCCTTCCAATCACATATGCCCACTTTCATGTCCTGGACATCATACCATATCTCTTTGGAAAATGGCAGTGCACAGGGATTTGTCAGATGAATTCAATTTTTTCATTGTGGAGCAAGCATCTATGAGGACCTTGCCATCCCTTCTTTGTAGATTATGACAGGGTAAGATTTTATTCTCTGAGGAAAACCACATATAGTTGCTAGTTTTATGCTGTAATTTGGGTCTTCCAAAGCATCTTCCATCACCATTTCCACATTTGGACCTCATCTTGTAGAAATGATTCTTTGTAACCTAAATGGATAATTCATTGATCTGTCTCAGGATGCGTGCCCTAGTGCCCAATATTAGAATATATTCTTCATCTTGTAATATAATTGAAACATCTTAGAATATCTTCTTCATCTTGTAAGATAATTGAAACCTTGAGAATTTTTTCTATGTGTTGGTTCCATTCTTGTGGTAAAAGTCCATGAACACCTAATTCTTCCCCTTTTGTTTATCCCACAGATCATCTATGTGAGTGTTTTGAGTGGGAGACATCAACAATTCGTTTCAACTCTGTTTAGTGTTTATTTGTGAAGAGTGGGGATGAAATTAAATGATGAATACGATGGTAAAGCTATATACAATGACTACCGAAATGCTTATGAGATGCACAACTAAAATAAGTTCAAAAATTATATGTCTTAAATACTTAGTCTTTGTATTGAGAAAATTTACACTATTTTTTTATTTTCATTATCTCTTTTATATAGTTGAGGACTAACTATAGCTTTGTTTGTTTGTCATATGCTATAGAAACCACAGAGTACTGAATTTGAAATGAAAAAGGTTGAAGGATACATAACATAATTGGTATGCAGTTCCAAACTTATAGTTATATTTTTTTGTTATCTGCATATTATCTAAAAATAACTAAGAAACATCTTGAAAATCAAAACTTAAAATATGGAGAAAGTAATAGATGTTGATTGCTATCAAATAGATACAGACTCCATTGTACATTACAACATTGACCAGGTATTGCATAACAATGCCCTTTTCAGATTAGATGCATTCTCATATACTATGGAAGATTGCCTCTTCGATGCATTTGAAGTTCTATTGATATAGGTGGATATCGGTGGCCACCCACCTTTTCCAACTGGCTCAAAATAGTTTTCTGGCATTTCTGGTAATTTACTATTTTTAGCAGTTTTTTTCGGGTCCTGAACTTCCGGGGCCATTTTGAGGCCGTAAACGATGTTTTTTTGGGTATGTTGTTCTCGAAAAATAAAATATATGATGCTATTTTGTCTTGATCATTGTAGGCCCCGGATAGATATTTCCAACGAGCTATCATACACCCTAAACGAAGATTGTATGAAAAAGTTACGACCCTGGGAAGCTGATGTACTAACTTACCCAAACGGGGCCCACATGACTTTTGGCGCTTCATCTCCTAGGGTTAGGTTTTTGGATGTCTAGGA
>JZKD02S1256919.1:189843-202169 GCA_000966675.3 Picea glauca
GACATCCAAAAACCTAACCCTAGGAGATGAAGCGCCAAAAGTCATGTGGGCCCCGTTTGGGTAAGTTAGTACATCAACTTCCCAAGGTCGTAACTTTTGCATACGATCTTTGTTTAGGGCGCATGATAGCTCGTTGGAAAGATCTATCTGAGGCCTACAATGCTTGAGACAAAATAGAATTGTAGATGTAATTTTGCGAGAGCAACATACCCCAAAAAACATCATTTAGGGCCTCAAAATGGCCCCGGAAGTTCAGGACCCGAAAAAACTGCTAAAAATAGTAAATTACCAGAAATGCCAGAAAACTGTTTTGAGCCAGTCGGAAAAGGTGGGTGGCCACCAATATCCACCTGGATCATCTATTTCACTTTCGTTATTCCTCAACTGAGTTGCGCAATGGATTGATAGATCATTTCTTGGCCTATTTAGAAAATAGCAACGTTGAGGCAGTAGAGTTGTATCAATACAAATTGGCATCTGATTTTCTTTTCCAATTGCATGGAATACATGATGCCAGTATGTATCTTTCAAAGATGTGATTGTCTGCATCTGCAAATTTGCCTCCACATGAGAGAGGAATTTGGGGAGATACATTTCATATATGGTGGTTGGCCAAGTGGCCGAATATATCAATTGGAATTTATTCATTAACAAGAAAAAGAAGATATCTACTATTGAACAAAACTGCATCTAGAGATCCATATTTCATCTTGTTCCTTGATGGAAATCCTCTAAGTGGTAATTATGAACCACTACTCTATAAAAAATTATCCACATGCAATCTTGGAGGATTTGATATTTACTTGTCCCTCACCTGCAAGGACCTACAATCGCATTGGAAATGAATTATGCATCATATACACTGTCATGGATTGCACATAGCAACAACTATTACATCTACCCTTGGAGACAATCTGTTCAATGCAATTCTCTATTTGATAGAAACATAGTTTGATGTGCACTCACTGCACCTTTACACTGTGAAATCCTTTTGCAATGTAATTATAGGTGGCATTCAACAAGAATTTAACTTCTTGCATCAACACCTTCTACCATATCTCATATAATGTATGCCGACAATTGGAAGTTGGCAACAATACCTTGTAAACATGGCAATGCCATATGAGAAAGGAAATATAGAGGGTGGTGCATTTTGTTTACAATCGATATCTATCATATTCAAAGTAAATATCTAGGTCTGGTCAACCCTTTCAGACAATACTGTCCATTTCTACTGTATTGATTCAAACTACGATCGAATAATTGACATCATAGCATCGAAAACAGATATGCCACACATCCATTATCAACCTTTGATAAGAAATACTTCAAGTTCAAGATCCACTGTCCATGCTACCCAAACCACATTGAATCTACATAAGCATTGCATATTGTCTAATAAAGATGAAACTTATCCCAATTGTCATCAGGTCATAGAGATCTTAAACAAAAAAATAGATTGACTTATCACAACTTGAAAAAGGTCATACGTGAAAGAAATAAATGCATTGGTGCACTTCCTTCTAGACCTCTAAGTTGTATGACTGATCATCATGAGGTGAAAGGGAGCTCGACCAAGAAACATAAACTCACATATCACAACCTAAAAAAATTTGTGCGTGCACAACACGAGCACATTTACACACTTTTTGTTGAACACAAACATCACATGTCCAATGACAAAGAACATCACCGTTTGCACCATCGAGATGGTGAGGAGGCAATGATCGTAACAAATATCAATTCCACCTTCAACATGGATTGTCAACAAGTGAAAATAGTTTTGAGTGGCAACCATAAGTTAACCTACCACATGTTGAAAAAATAGATACGTGAGAGAAACAAGCGCAACTACATATCCCACAATGCTCATGATATTGACCGAGAGGGAAAAATCACATATCGTAAACTAGAGCCAACACTGTGCAATGCTAGCATTGAAAACCAACAAACACTTGCTACACATCCTTGTCTAGGAAAGAGAGATGCAAAGTAGATCTATATGAAACAAATTAAAGACACTCCTTCCATTTCATGTGCTATTTGTGAAGAATTGAATTTTGCAAAAAAAACTAAGTTTTTCATCCTTGACTTGCAAAAAGAACACATTAGCTTGATACTAAATGATAGAACATTTTTCACTAGAAAAAAATTTATTCCATGCAAACGATCACTTGAAAATGGAAAATTGCCACAATTTGCAACACCTGACCAAATAAGATGTAACACACCACTACCAGATGTAAGTACACTTACTGATCCAAATTATTTTCGGTACGAAATAAGAGCGGAGATACAATAAATAAATGCACAGAGTTATCACAAATATTCAATAATATAACAGAAATGTATCAAAGATGCATCCATAAACACAGATATACAGTAATACACAATTTCTATTAATGAAAGAAATGTACAGAGACTGTAAAAATATAGAGTGAAAGACTCGCTAGAATGGTGGCAACTTATCTCTGAGAAGACATGTGATAGATACTCGCATTCACAAGAAAATGATTACAATGAGGCTCTGAAGGCCTTTTTACAATAATAAGGAATGCCAAAAACCCTAGACATCCAAAAACCTAACCCTAGGAGATGAAGCATGAAAAGTCATGTGGGCCATGTTTGGGTAAGTTAGTACATTAACTTCCTGGGGTTGTAACTTTTGCATACGATCTCCATTTTAGGTGTATGATAGCTTGTTGGAAAGGTATTGTCGAAGAGATTCATTTTGGGGACTTAATCATGAATTTGGCTATCATGAGAATCTCTATTCTTAAAAACCTTCATTTAGGCCCTCAAAATGGCCCTTGAAGTAAAAACTGCTAAAAATAGTAAATTGCTAGAAAACTGTTTTGAGCCAGTTGGGAAAGGTAGGTGGCCACTGATATCCACCTGGATCACTTACATAAATTAAAGAGAGACTTTTGTCTTTGCGAATTTCATTTTCACAAATTAGACCCGGGGGCTATAAACGATCCCAAATGGGATTCACAGGATCAATTATTAACGTTCCTACCCAACTAGATGTTGTGAAAAAATCCCTTCCAGAATTCATGAGAGAAACAATGAAAATTGTTGTAGATCTTAAAATATGTTTGCGGTACAAGAATGCATACCAAACAGGTAGAGTGTGTGTGCACATTTTCATGAAAGCATTAAAAGAATTGTGTTCCAGGGCCTTGTACAAAACACAAAACATTTGTATAAATGATAAGTGGAACCATGTTCTTGAACAAGGAAATGACAAATCTACACAAACTTTTGACACTACTAGTGAATTTGATACAAGCGATGAATCAAAGAATGAAAAACCCGTTGAAACATTAATACATGGATTCACTGACTCACAATGCATTAATGACTTGCAAGACAATATGTCGAAATTGCACCTATTGAAGGGAAACATCCACTTGAAATATTCAAGGATAAATTTGTTGAGGAAATGAACTTCCCAACACTGTTCTGTGGAAATCCACATGCCAGTGACATCACAGAATGATTCAACTACAAAAAAATAGTTCGATGGGAACTGCTACATTCAAGCGGTGACTTCTCCTGTCACATAGAAAATTTGTTTTTCAAAACAATGTGCATAATAATTGATAAAGTTCTCTCTTTCATGTGGGTATGAATAAAAAAATGCCAACTACGAGGAAGAAATTTATTGGCTAGAGATGTCAAGTACAAAGAAAACCTAGAAAAAATCCTAAAATCTGATATTGGATACATAGATTTCAAAACATTCACATCTCTCCTGACTACTTGAAACAAAACAAGAAACTTATATTTGCAATGATCCGACATTTGGGACCCCAAATTTTTTTCATTACATTTACAAGTGAAGAGCATCACTGGGGTTCAATGGTGACTATGATGTCTGCATTATATAGGAACAAGAAAAGGAAGAAACAAATTGATACACTGGAAAATGATGACATTGACTACATCATAAGAAAAGACCTAGTGACATGTACTCATTACTATAGACATAAAGTAAATTCTTTGAGGCAATTGATATGTCATGATGAAACGTTCTTTGGAAAAATATCAGACTACTATTTTTTGACTGAGTTCCAAAATAGAGGGAGTGAGCATGACCACACACTATTATGGATAGAGGGTGCACCGTTCTATGGAAATGACAACAACTCACAAATCAAGAAGTTTTTGAACAAATACATAACATGCAACTTAGACCATTTGGATCTGGAACTTGCCAAATTTCATAGACATTACCATACAAGAAGCTTTAAAAAATGAAAGAATTCACATTGCAAATACAACTTCCCTGTGACGCCAATGAGAACAACAAGAATCATAGAACCAATTAGTTTAGAGGACAATGTTCTCATTGAGAAATCAAAATCTTTGTTCTCATTTCTAGAACAATGAGACTTCCATGACTTAATGAGCTTCGAAGACTTCTTGGCAGAACTAAATCTAACAAAAAATGAGTACATCTAAGTGATACAATCTACACTTAAACAACCAACAATTTTCCTTAAACAAAAAATTTTCACATATTTGGAACAACGGTTTCTCCAAGGACATGCCAATTATGTGGAATGCAAATATAGATGCACAATATATCCTCAATGCATATGATGCAACATCATATTGTACCTCGTACATGACAAAGGTTGACAAATCTATGACAAGTGCATCCAGAAGAATACGTAGAGAACATGAAAAAGGTCAAATTGATGCTATGCAAATGATATGTACACCTGTAAATACATTACTTAATATTCAACAAATGAATGCTCAACAAGCAGTCCACATTGCACTTTCCCTGCCTTTGAACTGTAGTTCAAGGAAATGTGTCTTCATAAACACATCTCCACTTGACACACACACATTCGTGCTTAAACCACTATCTTTGCTAGAACAAGAACCTGATAATTCAAAGGACATGATATGTCTCTCTATTATTGATTACTACCTCCAACATCCACCTCCTATTAATAATATCTACCTTGCAAAGTTCATATCACATTACAAAAAAATGGTACACCCATATCAAAAAGAAAAAAAGCAAATGTAATACGCTTTGTTAAATACAACAAACACATCGACTATGAATACTTCTGTAGATAAACACTATTGTTGTACGTTCAATTTGATCAAAATGAAAACACATTAAAACATAACTTCCCTACATGGGGAGCTGCATATATTTCTTATGAGACTACAATACAAACCAATGAGGCTAGATTTACATACAATGTCAACCCAACATGGGGTGATTTAGAAAGTGCACTTGATGAACTAGAAAACTATGACAATGTTGATGAGACATTAACAAATCATAAAACAACTAGAACTCTCTATGAGTCCTATGACTTGCAAGAATATTTTCCTTGTCCTCGAGCAACTACCATTGAAAAACGTATCAATCTTGGTTTTCAAGTCACAAAAATCCCTTTCTTTATCAAAAATGACGAATACTACAGAGTTAGACGATTGTTGAATTGAGAACAACAAGCAATCCTAAAGGACATTGCAATGAAAAAATGCTTAAACATGCACACTCTTGTGCACTTGTTCCTTACAGGTGGGGCAAGAACATGCAAGACATTCACAACCAAAGCACTATTCCAAATTCTTATATGAATCTATGATTCAAACAGTTCGACTAGCCCTATGAAACCCAAGGGACTAATAGTTGCATATATAGGAAAAATTGCATATAATGTAGGTGGAACAACAATCCACTCTACATTTTTAATGCCTTTTAACAAGTCACATTTTCTTCCACTAAACAAGGAAATGTTAGATACCTTGTCTAATCTTCATTATGAACTACAACTTGTCTTCATAGATGAGGTATCTTTGATTAGAAGTCTCTTCTTATATTCCATTGACAATCAACTAAGAAACATAAAACATGTGGACACCAAATACTTTGGGGACATGGACATGATATTCTGTGGGGATGTTTACCAGGTGCTACCCATACAAGATTCTCTGATATTTGAACAACCTACGGTCAATATACAAACAGTGATGCATGACTTTTGGAAAGACAACATAAAATTCTTTGAATTACATACTACAATGCACCAGGCAAATGAAACATTGATTGCAATTCTGAATAGAATGCGAAAAAATGGCCAAACATGTGATGACTTAGCATATATCAATTCAAGGTGCATGCAACCTGCACCAATAGACCCAACCTTCCCTTACAAAGTTACATGTTCTACAAGAATAATTATGTTGCAATGCATAATAGGTACATGCTATCACTCATGCCTGGCAATGATATCATCATCAATTCAATTGACCTTGAAGAAAACAACCATGGTGTTATCACTAAAAAATTGTTCGCAACATTGCACACATTGGTTGAAGAAAAACATCAATGCCAGCAACAATTAGTCCACCTACAACACCAAAATCCATCAAAAATAAAAAAAACTATATACTTGGGTCAAAAATCAAAGTGCGCAGATTCACCAAAGGAAGCACAAGCACAGAGCGCATAATGCGTAGGCTAACACATGCATCATCGTGCATCGTGTGCACAATGCATGACTGTCTATGAGAAAATCCATACACTTATATGAACAACACATTTATGGATATGGTCGACCCCTCAACCACTTCTATTTTGACCCCCAACACAATTTGGCACTCATATCTAAGAGAAATCTAGCTTGGAGGTTGGTCAAGGGCTAGTGGGTGCCCTAAAAGGCCCCTTGTTCACACTATGAACCAATTATATCTTGCCATGAATGGATGCTATAAATATGTGCCATGGGTGTGCTAAGAAAATAAAAACTTCAATGTATTGTTATGCTGCAAGTATTCTTCTCTGAGAATCCTCTTGAGGGAATAGGCATTTTATTTCTTCACCATTTGTCATTTCTTCCATTGTATGAAGAGAAGAGCTCTCAATTAGGGAACTCAAGATCCCTCCCAAGGAGGAAGAGGGGACTCATAAGTCCCTGCCTTTCTCTACAATGTTTAGCTTATCAATATATTGATCCATTGGTAGCTATATATTGTTCATTTCTTTTCTTTTATGGTTCTAAGTTCTTCAAGCTTCTCTAACATTTATTTCTTAGTTTTTTTTTTTTCATGTGTATTTGGTTTATATAACCATCTGACAAACTTTTATCTTGTTTAGCAGGATTAACTAAACATGCAAGTGTTGTGTTTTTGCTCACCCAAGTGACAAAACCAACACAACAGATTGGCGACCATACTGGGGATCGATGTCAAATTCCTCCCTATTTAAGTCTTTAGAGAACTTCATTTTGATTGTTTTGACATGCAGGTATCAAAATCATCCTAGCCCAACCTTCCAAAGTCAAAATTTAGAGTTGAGGAATGATCATTTCACTTGGAAATTTCCTCCCCAATGTGTGACAGGAAGTGCGTGGATTTCAAGGCCCACAAACGCGCACTCTGTGCCTTGTGTGTGAAACAGGCTTCATTACTCTGTGCATTGTGTGCCCTTTGTGTGTCTATCATAACTGTAACCCATGCATAAGTCCAGTTTCTTCAAATTGCAAGGGTTTTTATGAATGGTTTGAGGCGCTCTAGCCTTCAGATTTTTATTTTCCTACACTTTGTAAGGCAACTACACTCCACTTAGATTCATTTCTCATAATAAAGGTTAGCTAACATACGCAAATAGGGGTAAAAAAGAATCAATATTCTTCTCTTTTTCTTTGTTTCCACATGGATGGCTCATTTGGATTTTAAAATTTTAAGTTGAAGTTATTACTTTTCATACACAATCACTTAAATTGGGACTAGAAGTTAATTTTAACCCTCAATTATGCTCTTCCCCCACACCCTAGTGTGATCTCAGGAATCAGAAAGGTGGTTGAAAGTACATTTCATCTCCCTTAAAAAAATCATTTAGGAGAGGACAAATCCCCACTATGGTTCCTCTTAGTTTTTGGAAATCATATTAAAGCTTTGTAAGGGCCCATACATGCCCACATGTTTTCAATCTTAGGATAGTTTCAAAAAATATTTCTTAGTTTAGATCACAATCTAGGGAAGTTTAAAGATCAAGTAATAGACCCATACATTCCCACATGTCTACAATTCTAGGGTAGTTTCAAAATCTTTCTTAGAATAGGCAACCTTTTAGAGAGTTTAGAGGATTTGTAAGGACCCATATGTCCACATTGCTAGTTCTTTAGGGATTTAAATATTCCGCAACGTTGTACCAAAGACACATAGTAAGCTACTAGGTATGTAAGGACCATGGGAAGTCCACATGTTGCAATCTCACACTTATCTTATTAGAAAACTTTACACAGTTTTCTCTTTCTTTCACATAAATCCACTCCTCACACACATAATTTCTATTAGAATAGTGGAGGTCGAAGTAGGATTTCTCCAAAGGAATTCTGAAAGATCCAACTACTTCTTTGGAAATTATCCACACCAATTAATTCAAATGAGGTTGCTCCATGACCCCAATCTCTCAACCCACCACATCTGAAAATTTTCTAACAACGCACTAAATTTTCCTCCATAGGAGGTGCCAAAACATTTTTTTTAGCTTAGGTAGGATCTCGGGGGTATGCATCCAAATAACTCCCCGTTATCAGGTTCTCACATTTTCAAACAATAGAAGTTGAGAAACAGGGAACTTTCAAATCCTCCAAGTCAAGTTTTCCTACACCATAAGGCAAGGAGATACTCGTGAAGGGTTGAAGGATGAGGTCTGGTTGTTCTACACATCCCTCCTTGAGTCACCCAACTCTTGTGAGGGCATCCAACCCATGACCCATTTCTGAGGCCGAAAATCTAAATGTCTCACTTTAACCGAGGTACTTAGTGGTCAAACTTAGGATATCCACTCAGGTGGTGATTGTGGGCTGCAATCGCACCTTGATAATATTTTGTGTTGTTATTGGGAAATATCACCAACTCTTTCGGGATATGCACCCTCTACCCCTCATTATAACTGATTACTTCAACCTTCACTAGTTCCTCTTTCGGTGGATTCAAAACCCATTGTTGAGTGTTATTGGAAGGCCTAGTGCTGAATTGAGAGGAAGGATAATACTTATTTTAGGACACGAGCATTTTATTTTATTGTTCCCCCACGTAGACAAAATCCACCTATCCACATGCTTGTTTATTTTACAGTTGATTTATGTATGATGTTCATTTGATTACATGTAATTGTGAGTTATACTATCTTGTAAAGGTAAAAAATATACAAAATATCTTGTTCATTTTCTCTCTTATCACCATTTGCACACATTCACTTTGCTAGTCGGAAAGCATAGGGGAACCACATAATCCTCATCGTTCTAGATGCTTGCAGAATCTCCCTCCTATTCTAGGAGGAGTCCCTAATATTGCCAACTCACTGACTCAACCATATCACACCCATGTGAGTGCTACTGTTTTGGGATAATCTTTACTTGGTTCCACTTTGCTTGGGTCAAATGCCCAAGGTCATCCATTTGTTAGTTGTCCTTCACAAGGAGGTGGGGGTCAAACTTATTCTCAAGGGGGAAGTACAAACCCACCAAATTCCTCTCAAGGAACAGGTCCATCACCTACTCACACAATGGTTGGAACTAATCCTCCTCCAAATCTCCCTATGCCATACTTGGCATCCCCCAACATTCTTTATTTGACCAAAATCACAAATGATCCCATTTTACATGACCTCACTTGGCCCAATATGCCTACAAAACTACCTTCATATATTCTGAAATTTGAAGGAAAACTAAAGGAAGATCCCGCCAACATGTTATGAGCTTCCACTTATGGTGATCTTCAAACAACATCATGGATGATTCCATCCGCTTGAGTTTATTTCAAAGAACCCTCATAGGCTCATCAACCAAATGGTATGTGGATATAAAATTTGGGTCCCATGTGACCTTTGAATCATTGACCAAGGCCTTTTTGTCCTTTTTCCAACTACCAGTTCATCATGATACTAGCTTAGAACTTCTCTATGAGTTCAAAAAAACCACTGCTATCCATATAGTCGACCACATCCATGAATGGCATCGGCAACATAGTTTTTGTAAAGAAGAAACCACCAAATAACAACGTCTCGATTGGTTTCTCAAATCCCTCATCTCTGTTATTGCCAAGGATGTAGCATCCACTTTTCCTTATTTATAAGAGGAAGCCATCAACAAAGCCCAATAGTTTGACCTCATCTATGCTCAATCAGGGTACTTGTACACAGTATTGCTTGATGAACCCAGTCCCATACCATTTGTCCAAGAAAAACCTGGGATGTCCCACGTTGCGGATGGGTTGATTGGTTCTATGACCCATCTCAACCCTTACGACCACCTGTCACCCACTTATGGTACATATAAATATCTGAAACCATATGGAGGGATGTCTTATTACCCTCCTCCCACTCACTAACAATCATATCATGTTGCTACCCCTCCACCATTGGGTGGACCCCCATTGATACCCATGATGCATCCGATCTCTCAACCAAGTACGAGTTCACCCTCAACCCCCACATACAACCCTAGGAGTAGTGGAAGTGCTTCAACTTGCTACACGCCATATGGATTTTCTCCACAAAACAATCCATATTTTTCGTTTCCTGATTCTCCCTAGATGCTTTCTCTTCCACTAGGATAACCACATGTTGGCATTAACTTTGTTCAACCCTCTCCCATTCAACAGCTTCAGAATTTTGAACAATTGAATACGGAAAATCCGGCTCATCAGCTGAATAATTCCAAGAATAAAGGGAAAAATCAAAACAATAACAACCTTGGACCAGGAGGGAATAACCCCCAACAAAACTGTCCCGCTGGGGGAAATCAGGATCAAAGAAACCAAAACCCCCAAGGCGGAAACACTAACAATCAACCACGACAAGGGAAGAAAAATAACCTCAGAACAAACTTCCCTTGCTCTCTATGTGGTGAGCATGGAAATTATACACATGATTGGCTCCAAATTGTTGATTTCAAATAGATGAAATTATCCATGAACACATAACACCCTCCAGCGTCGCATGCCCCTCAACAGGCCTTGCAAAATTATTTGCAACCACCACCTCCGGTTGTTTTTACAAACCCTATTCGACACCAAGGTGTGATGAATACCCAACAAGAGTTAATCCTCACCCCACCAAAAATGGGGCAGTATCAAGACCTGGGTCCCAATCAACCTAGAAATCTGGTCGATCACAACATCCTCCTTACCAGCGAAGAAGAGATTCTTCTGCAAACACGTGTTCATCAATACAGTGTTCCCCTTGAATCTACCCAAACTACCTCAGAAGCAGCTCCAACTACAATAGGACAACCTGTAATGATTCCATTCCCTAACACTAAACCAAACCCTCGTATACCCTGTATGTCGTTACGACAGAATACACATAACCCTCATGCTAGGGCAACCCATAACTACAGTCTGGTTGATGACTTAGCACAGTCTCTTGAAACCATGTATGTATTGAAGGTCCTCCAAACCTGTCCATCTCAAGGGAAATACTTTATTTCCGCCTTGGGGGCAGTTGACCCAACTAATACTAGACTCATCACCTTTGATCTAGATAGGGGAGAACCACGCCTCCCCGCCCTGGTAGCTTTCCAGATACCAGTTAATATTAGGAACATCACAGTTCATTGATGCATCATCGATGAAGGTGCATCCACATGCATCATTTCCAAAGTAGTATGGAAAAAACTCAGCTCACCTGAGTTAGTACCATTTGCCATCACCCTGAGAGCTTACGATGGTCTCCCATCGTCCCCTGAAGGGGTTTTCCAAAATGTCCTTGTATAACTTGGGGGAAAAACCATCCTCATCGACATCAAAGTTATCGACACCCCACTTTATTACAATATCTTGTTGGTACGTAGCTACATGAATGTTATGAAGGCGATAACCTCTTTTGTGTTTCTAACAATGAATTTCCCCCACAAAGGGAAAATCGTCACCATTGACCAACTTACACATTAAGAGCCTAATCATTCTGCCAACACTGATAACATTCTCCCCCTTGTTTGCACTAGCTTAGATGCTTTTTCGGTCATCGACATGGCCCCTGGAATATTCAAGGATCCATCCTTCTTGGGGGCATATCACGGAGCACCACCTTTCCTACACCCTTCATCACAAGTGTGTGTAGTATCTTCTAATGGAACAGATATCGAAGACACTACTCCTCTCGCTGAGGTCCCTCCCCACATCACAGTTCCACTAGTTGAAGAAACATTACCTCAAGAGTCCCCTGTTAAGAACCAAACATCAATATAGCATAGAAAAACCTCAAGAAAAGTACTCAACGCATTGAAAAAGAGATAATATCAGATAATAAGCCTCTTCGAGGGGGCAACCTCCTTTTA
>JZKD02S1256919.1:212334-264152 GCA_000966675.3 Picea glauca
AATTCGACTTGGTCTCCATTTGAGAATGATCCCTTAGCCTTGGGAGGATGTTCTACACATCATCAACAATCAATTGAGACAAATCTGGGATTGACCTCATTTTGAGGAAGCATCCAACTTCTTTTGCAACTGAATTTTGACTTACTATTTTTAGCATAGTAGATCCATGTTTTGAGGATCTGAAAACTGTTTGTAAAGGCTATAAAGCCCATGAACTCATTCTGAGAGAGGGTTCGATTCTGGATACAGTAATTCTCTTTGTACTCAGACTTTTCATTTGCTAATATAGATCACAGGTTTCTTTCCATTTTGGTGGCAGTTTTTTTTTCATATTTCTTCTTCACTATTATATTGTTGTCAAACCTTGAATAGTTGTTATCCTATTGTTTGGTTCATGAAATTATAATCAGTTTCTTTAGTTGTTTATTAGACCCTGCTTTGCACTGGTTTATAAACAATCTTTTCTTCATCCAATGAAAGCTAGTTTACCATTTAACCAATCTTGGAGAGCATTGTCTATTTGTTTATCATTTGATGTCTGAATGCCATAAGTTGAATTGAGTTATCCCATTGATCCATCTTTACAAAATACAAAAACATTCATTTCTTAAGTTACCAAGCACCTTTGGTCTGCAACCACAAAGGGTTTCTTGGAGTGATAACACAAGTGACAAAACCAACACGACACATGGCAATGTACCATGTCATCAACATACAACCACTTTTCCTTTGCAACGTGTCTTGGAATTAGACACGCTAGTTGAAATATATGCCTACAACTATCATTCACTGGATGACTTGGTGAATGGTGCAGATGGAATACTCAAAGCTAATACCAAAAGATAAAAATTTGATGTCCTCTGGATTAAGTTCCATGATCGACATATTGGCCACAGACAAGCAAACAAGTTAGCTTATCTATATAATTCAAACACTTCGCACGATTGGGCACCTATATTACGAATATAAAAAACAATATCGACATCGAAAAGGATGGGTTAACTGAATATTCGAAAATAGTTTCCAATTAAACTTGCATGTGCACGTACAATCCACAGATCACAAGGGCTAACACTTGATAGTGTTGTGTTTGACCATGTTGGAATACAAATACATGGACTTGTATACACATCTCTATCCCATGTCAGAAGCATAGACTCCTTGTATTTGCTAAGCTCTCTTACAAAATATAACTTCAAAGTCAAACATAAAGTTGATACTGAGATGCAACGCCTTCGGACTAGTGCAAAATGGCATCTACAATATGATTACCAATCCATACAAACAAACTCATTTGTATCAATTCTCTCACTTAACACGCGCATCCTACATGCACATATGAATGATATACTCAATGACTATGACACAATGTAATCTGATATTCTATGCTTCCAAGAAACATACATGACATTATGCATTCAAAACAAGCAATTTCCAAATCACAATTGCATATCAAGTTACATTACACATGGAGTGATGATATTAGTGAGAAAACATGTAACAATTTTGGACCATATGCATTTCTAAGAAAAAAATGTTGAGATGGTGCTAGCAAGAGTAATCTTCCATGAATCAGAAATTGCAATATTGAATCTCTATGCCACTCCGCATGCAACATTTCCCAACATAATAAATGTTGTTTCAAATGCATTACAAAATTTACATCTGAACAAAACCATTATCATTCTAGGAGACTTCAATATTTATATGCTACAAAAAAGTTCCATAACAAAAGAATTGGAAAACTACATGTGCAATTACAGTCTTCGCTTTCTTTTGGATAAGATAAACCATGTACAAAACGCACTTATTGACCATGTATGGTCAAATGTTCCCATTTCACAATACAACCTCTTTATCTTAGACACATACTGGTTTGATCACAATACAATTTGTATTGTACTTGAATTATGAAATATACATCAAGAATATTAAAAAATCATATTTCTATGTCTCAAAGCATATCTGGATAATTTGTTACACAAAACCAAATTATTCATCTAGGATCATCCAACTTCTTAATTTTTTCTGGTTTGTAATAGATTTTGGACATAAAGGATTCTATATAACCACAAACATGGATCAAGAAAAAAAAAGGTACATGCTTCTAACACTATCTGTTACTCTATTCCTTTGATTCTAATTTACTATATGTACATATTCCTTGTTTTTCCTTACATACCAACTTACATTCATGTTCATTGTATTTTGTACTTTCCTTCATTGAAAAAAAAAAAACAGCTGGACAAGACGAAGAACTCTTAACCGGAAATGTAGAAGAAGACATACAAAGGTGCATGATTATACCCTTATTCCATACTCCATTGCTTTGTATTTCATTTATTCTATGTATATTTATTCTACTAATTTGCAACTCATTTTTTTTTATATGTAGATACTACATCTCTTCCTACATATTAACTTATCTTCATGTCAATTGCATTTTCTATGTTGCTACATTAAAATAAATAAAATTGTATTTAATCTTACATGTGTTCCTACATAGAAACTTAGCTTCATGTCCATTGTATTCTCTGCATTGTTGCATTGAAATAAAATAGACTAATTGAATAAGAGGATGAAGTCTTATGTGCCACAACAGAGGAAGTTGAAGTACAATCTTCCAAAAGGTATACCAACAGTAATAGTAAATCAAACGCAATGGATGTGATTAATGTACATACATATCAATTATGAAAAATATACAATGCATATGCATATTTAGTTGTTGTCATGTTTGATGTACACATGTTTGCATCAAAACAAGTTGGACAAGTGACATGGGCATGAGTAGTCAATCATCGCAAACATCAACACAATGACAAGGACAAAGGTAAAGATTCATAGATTATGCTCTCGCTATGTTTAGGAAACAAATATCCTCAGTTATTTATTCATCTATGCCATGGTAAATATGTTGGTGTCATCTACAACACATGCTTTTTAGTTCACAAGAAGTATCGATGAGTACAAGTGAAACTCCCAACATAGTGTAAGGTCCAAAGACTAAGAGGTATGGTTACAAAACTCTAAACTACATACTTTATCCAAAGTGTGCATCTACCTGTACATTGATGCAATATATATATATATATATATATATATATACAGACTGCCATTCACATTACTTTTACTGTTCAAAAAAATGTCACCAGGTCTAAACTTATACCACCCAATATATTATCAATAGAAGGCTTGAACAGTCGTCAAATTGGGCAACTGTTCATCGAAAACATAATGGTTGTGTATAGCACCTACTTAGACAAATAAAACAAAAGTAGATGCATTATGCATGCAAAGATGATAGACAATGAAGCCATGATGATAGTTACACTAATTATCCTTACACAACTTGTCCAGAAACATGCAGAGAATATCTTTCTAGGTAATGGGATATCCATTACAAATTTCAATATATTACCAAAAATAGTATATGAACGTGGTGATTGTGATCAGATTATATTTCTCAATGAAACAAGTGTTGTCGAAAAATTTCTTGTGATTTGCTCAAAATATCATTCCGGACTAGACACAATAATCAACCAATTTGCAAAGAACAACGACAAATACCCAATTGGAACCATACCCATTTTTTTTGTCCTTTGCTTTGACATGCTTATATATCTCAGACATCTTACAAAACTATTAAATTGTTCCATGGTGCAACTACAATTGTTCGACACCTATGCAAATTTATTTTCCTAAATGAAACAACAATTGCATAAAGGGAAATTTCCAATTTTGTTATTCAAAAATATAACAAAGAAAAGAGATGTTAAAGAAATGATCTTTCGCACAACCCAAGAAACATTTGTAACAAAATTGCGAACAGACATAGTACAGGATCTCAAGAAACTAACTAGCTCCACAACTGTTGTATGTATACATATACACCTCCACCAACAATTTACACACAAAAAAAATGCCTTCAACAATTTTGTGCAGTTTTTTTGTTGTACACATACATATTATATTTTTCAATATATTAACTATTATGCTCATGTGTGCAGGTTGAGGATGTTTTGGTTACATCAAATGCCTACTCAACCCCCTTCGAGCCTGTATGTGCCAATTTCAATTCCCCTGCTTCTCCCTATGCGTTCATAAATTATGGCACAATTGATTGTCTACGATGCAGTGCAAAATTCCCTTACATATATAGTCATTGCGTCAATGTTGTCATCCGAACCCTCAACAACACAATTGTACATTGTATAGTTAGACAACCTGTATTACAAGATATGCTTCCTAGGTTGATAGAATTTCCATATGAAATATACCTGGAGAAAAAGGCAAAGACTATCTACATGCTATGTGACTTCTGCGTCCATAGCAAATTTACCTTAAATGAGGACAATGCCATACTGCATATTAGTTGAACCAAAAAAAAAAATTACATATCTTGCGTTGACAAGAAACAAAACAGTGTCATCTATCTCTATCCATGTTACCCGATGAAGATATGAATAAAGTTTTTCACTACCATGACAAAGTGAACTGGAGATGCATAAGATTGTTGAGTCTAGGAATGATAAGCATGAGAAAAGACCTCATATAGAGTACCCAATTGTGAATAAATTAGGTCCATCATTTGAGGTGTCAAAATGGCTTGCTCCTCTGAACAAAACCATCAAGCATTTTCAATAATATTGTAAATTTTGCATTGTTCAAACTCCATTAAGTTAAACGTTGATAGTCTTTTCCATAACTAGTAATGTTATAACATTGTCAGCTCAATGTGATCTTGGTTCATAGTAATATTAGAAGCAAATGTTCATAGTGATCTTGGTTCATAGTAATATAGAAATCAACGAATTTCTTGGTGCCCATTTGGAAATTTGGTTATAGAGGGGATACAATGCCCAATCTTTGTTGATTTTTGTATTTGGCTTGTTTGCAATAATTTTGATCATGTGCTTTGGTGTTGTAGTTCAAGGTTCTCATGGGCCTGGTTTTTGGATTATGACTGGATAATAGATTCAGGATCTTGGCAGTTTTTCTACGATCTTAAGGAATATACAAGACTTTCCTTGCCTTTTAATGCAGGATATGTGGAGAAAATGTAATATATAGTTCATTTAACCAGTTTTACTTGATTAATGAAATTACCAATATTCTTCTTTGGAAATATTTTGAAAAAAAGAAGATATATGCTAGTTGAAGTCAAATAGAAATATGCTATCAACCACAAGAAATTAAAATTCATGATTGTCATTGTTATACTTACGCTCAAGTTGACGGTACAATAACTTTATTTCAACAACCCTCCATTGATTTATCTTTAGCTTTTTGATGCTTCTCTTATGAAACCACATCCTGGAAACTATAAGGATGACTCACTTTCTCTATTCTTTGATTTAAGTTCTTGTAGAGTTGTCTAAAGAACTTAATATTTACTGTTGGTCCTAAAGTCTGCACCTGACTGCTAAAGGGAAGATCTAGGCCACCAAAAGTTTGGAATGCTCATTTTTTTCAATTTGTTGATCAGTGAGAGGGTTGGTTCACCAAGACCAGAGAATGGTGATATTGGCAAGATGATATGGATGAGGATTCTCCTTGGCTACTATTTCACCAATGACAGACAAGTGACATTATAAAGGTAAAAACAGAGGGAAACAACAAACCATTCAATGAATAATCTATTGCAAGATGTTTAATACTTAAAATAATGTTTCAATGCATTAAAAATTGTATCAAAAACACAATTACTCTCGCAGGTTGAAAAAAAAAAAAAACTTCATCAAAGCATTATATTTTCTCATAGGTACCCTAGATGCACCCTAGTCGCCTGAAGTGACCAATAGTTCGATCTACCAAATCAACCTCCCTATTATCGAATTGATAGAGGTGAATATTATGGGATCAAAAATTTGTTTTGTGTGGATATTGAATTGGGGAAAATTGTTGGTTATTTTAGTTTTTTTAAGGCATTATCACAGTAAGAATGAAAAATTATGCTAGCCCACTGTTATCTACAAAGGCCAAACATCAATAAGTCCTGTAAATCAACTATACATAGTTACAACCAAAAATCAAGTCATAGTTTGTGTTTGCATTTGATCACACTCTTCTTAATGATACAAAAACAATACAAAACGAGTATGTGGATAAAATATTGGACTATAAAATGATGATTTGGAAACAAGTGAAAATTCTAACACACACTTATTTTCCAATTCCAAAGATCAATGACACTTGTAAATACATCTAAAGTTTCCGCTTGTACTTAAAACCTTTGCGATTTTGAAACTTCAAATGCACAAGTGTCGTTGATCTGAACCCACATATAGGTGTTAGTTTTATTCTGTACTTTGGGTTTTCCAAGGCATCTTCCATCACCATTTCCACATATGGACCTCATCTTGTAAAAATGGACAGTTGACTGATATGTCTAAGGATGACACCCTGAGTGCCCAGTCTTAGAATATATTCTTCATCTTGTAAGATAATTGAAGTTGTTAGAACACTTTAGGATTTTAAACTTTTAAATTTTAAAATATTTTGTTTTTACCTCTTAAAAATAAAAATTCACTAAAAAAACTTATGGAATTGTTTTTCAATTAAATAAATCCATGATCTTTATGTATTGATAAGGTGCTTACAATATCATCCGTTGATGAATTTCATTAAATTTGATCAAATGGATCTCGTGTTATCCTCATTATAAACCTAGCTGAATTTTAAGAGAAAACCTTTAACAGTCACTTCGGGACTTCGCGCTTCGGGAGTTTCAAGGCATCTAAACAACAAAAACCTCGAATCTACGAAGTTTTGAAGTCTCGAAGACAGTTTGTTGCAATAATATTTAAAAGGTTCTACAAATGAGTTAGAGGACACATCAAAAGGATGACGTGTCACATAAAGAATACGTGCCACATGTCACTTGGAACAGTATAGATGAGGAACACAAAATATTCTTTAAACGAGTGCCACGTGTCATGGTCTATATGAGCACCACGTCTTGTCACATCCCCATCGTTATGACAACAAGCGAATCAATTTTTTTTTTTGGGTGTTTTCCGGAGCTAAGAGGCAAGAATGAAATGATGAAAACAACTTGACCACACCACAAACGACGAACAGAAGCACGCAACTTCGGTAATAGGAAACTATGACAACACGCACAGGCACAAGGGCAATTAGGCAAAAACATGCACAAATAGCAAGGAGGAATGACTACCTACCAGACACAACCACGACCATGCCTACGAGCTAAGGGACAACATCCCCATCCCGACACAACAGATAAATGAACAAGACGAGAACCCCAAGGCGTGTAGACCCAACACCTGAAGGCATTCAACCCATGCGTCAAAAGCAACTTGCAATGGCCGACAACTCACATAGAACGCACCGACTCCGGCCAAGGTCTTGTTCGTCACTAACCCACAGGGCGCACCATGATCCCCGCATCAGGAATCATGTCATTCCCAGGTGAGAGACGCATCATTAACCTTGACGCAAACAAAATCTATCCAGACCAGGGTCTCTAGAAAACTCCGACGTGTTAGGAGCTGAATACTGACTGGTAGACTATACCTACCCCCACACAAAAGGTTGATGAGACACAAGAGGTGATTCCATCCCACATGACATCATCCATGACCCCACCAATCACCCAGTCTAATCGGTCCAAGACTACATTCTGTTTCAAAAAGGGTTTCATTCTAATGGGGCACGTCAAGTTACAATTAGTCAATAATGCACCCGCTAAAGAAACGTTAATACAATTAATTTAACAAGCCTAAGTAATCAATACTAGAACTATAATTATAATACAATCTAACCTCAATTGTAATCAATTTAGCAAGTCTAAAATTTGCAATCTAGTCTTTACTCACCATACTAATTTTAATCATTATTACAACCTAAATGGACAATTCTATAAAAATATGAATCTCCATCCAACTAGCCATAAACTTGAATAACAACATTAACATTCTTAAAGTAGAATGCTACCATTAGCACTTATGAACAATTAAACCTCAACATTAGTCTAGCTATATTGACTGAACTAACCACACTAATTGTCTATTATCATTGAGGAGGAAACTGCCAACTAATAACATTGTTGTAGCAAATTAACAAGGTAATTACATATCTGTTACATAACAATTTATTATAGCAGATAGAAAGGCAAGTACATAACAATTAACATGACTATCATTTAGCAATGGCAAGGCAAATTACATGATTGTTATCACTTAACTCACTGTGGAAAATAATCATAAGAAGGAACCCTTTGCAACATTAAGAAATGTCCCAACAGGTATAAGGTCATGAGAAGTTCATAAGGTTACTCACAATTATAAAGCACAAAATACAGATTACTACTGAACAACAGTATTTAACCGTTAAAACTATGGGATATGCTAGTGTTTAAAATCAATATCTTTAAATTAAATCCTACTATTTGAAACAAAAGAAGCTTGATAACTAGTGAAAAATCCCGTGAAGCTTCATAAATAAAATTACGAATTTAGTGACTTAAAAAAAACACAAGGAGTTATGAAGAGGTATAAATACAAAATGTTGCAAGGCACAACACAGAATATTGAGAACTGGTATTCAACCATTGGGGGTTATCTTGCATATAATTTCGAAATTTAAGTTGAACCATTATGCTTTTCTGGATAGGAAAGCGATCTGGTATATAATCTTGAGAGACCTCGTACATGAAAACAAAAATTTCACTTGCATCTAGACTTACGGAAACAACAAAACCTAAAAGTACCAAATGCAGATTAGTCTACAGCAGTAATTCACCATTAATAATACTTTAGGCATCAGGATGAGGTTGTCATAAAGCGGCTCAATACAGTGTCTAATACGCCGATTGTCCCAACACATACCGTCAATCAAATTCAAGGACACGGGGATTCATTTTCGTTATGGAAGTCACAGCCACTCCAATCACAGAAGCACAGCATTAAATATTAACCCTGTCATCTACGATTCTATAGCTATCAATTTATTAATTACACACTGAAATGCCTCATAAAAATGCCAGGTAACTGTCAGCTACTAAAAACATCATGGAGATAGCAAAAAGGGGGGGTTGGGGTATTTAAATGGAACACAGATGAATATATATAAAAACAAAAGCATACTAACACTGTCATAAAGATTTATAAAAGCCTCAGGTATTCGCCATAATAGGTAATATATATAGGTTAAGAATAATCATGCCATCCATTGATAAAAATACACAAATGGAAGGAATTATAATGCAGCTGATAACACAGAATAAGGGATCATGTGAAGGATGCACAGGTCATCAAAAACGTAGAGGCTGCTATGGTCAACCCACACACAGAGAGAAGCGGTTGACCCCAAACACCGAGATCAACAGTGGCATTGCTTAGTAAAAAAAGAAAACATTGTTTCAGTCCATTAACCACTCGAATTTACGAAGTTAAAAGCATTCAAGAAGGGGTAGCAATGACATCACTATCTGGGATTGATATCACATCCAATTACATAATAACAAAATCTCCATCCAAAAATTGTTGTCTACTAAATATAAAAATTTCACTATCACTAGAATCGCAGGAAACAATATCTCACTCATATTAGATATAAATTACTTTTCATAAATTCACATTCGATGCATAAATGCAGGGTTATATTTATCCATCAAGCATAAAAAAAATGCAGAGCGAGATAATGATGAGGTATAAACATGTTGAGGTTGAAGAAAAACTTCGCCAACAATCAAACTGCAAAGTTAAATAAGCTCATCAAGGTGCAAGGCGAACCATCAGACAAGGAAAAACATCAAGGGTAGACGGCTAACGGGTGCGTCCTTCTCTCATCATCCTCGCACAAAAAATTAGGGCGTTGAGATCCATAGGTCTACTAACGCCGAGGCAATGACCATAGATCAGGCTCCTGGCCGACTGCTCAGGCGAGGAATCGTGAGCTAGGGATGGAGGCTAAACAATCACAAAGGTCACAATCAAAACAATGCAAGGTGGTCAATATATGCAGGGAGACAAAGGCCATGGGATTCAATCAATCATCGAGCTAGGCTAAGAAAAATTTCAATCATCAATTTAGACAATCAGTTTACTTACTCCATTAAACATGCAAATCCAAGCATAAATCCTACAACAATCTACCATACAAAAATGAAGAGAGCGTATCGTTGCCTAATCGCCCACCCTGAGTGATGTCCCACGTGCTCCATGCAACTCCTGCTTGCCAACCGACGAGACTTCACTGGTACCTCCCAACCAATGTTAGGGGTACTCTTCTTCCCCCTTAGCCCCTCGAGCCTCAAAGGGGTCACACAAACACTATCCAAAGATTTCATCCATCTCCCAGCTCGCCTCGTAATGCCAAGCTACCACTCCTCACTGAGCTGGGTATCCCAACTCCCATAAGCGAAGTCAGTCAAGTAGATATTTTTGCAACATAACATTACACAAACAACAGCGATCTTTCCTCCATCTCCTCCCTTCATTATATAGATTTTCGCAGTCCCTTACTTTCCTAAAATATCATTTAATTAAAGTTTTTAAAATTTAAATTCCTAAAAATTCCTCCCCGTACAAGTGTCACCCATCCCCTTCATTCCTCCATAAATTAATTTCTTTAATTAATTAATTATATTTATTTCCCTCACCCACCTAGAGTCACTCCTAGAACCGCTCTTAGGTGTCCCCAAATTCTCTTATAGGTTTTAATGACTTTCCCCATTATTAAATTGCTAGTTCAGTTTAAATTAGAAAGCTCTTAAATGCTAGATACCCTTACTAAGTTTGACTTTATGMTTTTYCCCTTGKGTTTCCCTTTTCTTYTTAKGTTTCCCTCTTTTCCTAGTTTCMTAAATATTTTAGATTTCYCTCTTTCCCCTTTTCATTTAGGACTCAAATTGGTAGGTGTAGAAATTAACCCCCTTTTTCCTTTTTCCCTTTTTAGTTAATAATTTTAAATTATCATAAAAAAATAAAACAATTATTCCTTTTTTTTTTTTAATTTTACCCTAACATATTTTTATGAGTTATTTAAATTGATTACCCCCTTATTGTTATAAGATTTAACGAGGAGTATGATTATTATTTACGTTGTTTTTATTGATTTATTTATTTTTATTTTTTTTAAATAGATAGATAAAATTTTACCACTAGCATAATTTAGACTTAGACCTTAATTTTTTGTGTTGGGCAACACTTTATTAGGGATTTTTTTTTTTTTTTTTAAATTCTTAACACGTTATTTGTCCTAAGGCCATCTAGGTTTATTCATTTATCATCAACAACACGACGTGCCCTTCAGGACGCACTAGGTGCTCCAAGGGTTTCACTCGCCTTAATATGTTTCCCTTGTGTGGCATGCCCTTCAGGACGCACTACGTGCTCCAAGGGTGCCACTCGCCTTTTGAATGACTTGGTAGACATCAAAAACCCCTGGAGTCAATACTCCACCAGGTGAACTTGTGGGAGACTAAGGGCCTCTAAGGAATAAGGCCCCAACCTTACTACACACCCCTTAGAATCATCGTGAGCGACTGTCACAATCTTCCCTCACGGCATCGTGAGTCCTCTTGAACTAGGTAAACGTTAACCTACAATTTGAGCCATAACAGGAGTGCTAGTAGGATGTGGTAGGGTTGTTGTCCACACCTCTCCCTCAACATATCTAGTACTCGTGTGTGACCCCTTTACTCCACATGTGAGTCTGGTCGGCAAGCTATCATCAGCCTGCATCATCAACAAATCATGTCAGAATATATCCATATCATATCATCTAATCAGATGCACTAATATCACAGTAAAACAATCAAACCCCAATGGTACACTCCCCAACTCGATCTAGATTCCAAGGGGTTCCATCAATGCCTCTGCATCCTCGAGGTCCAAAATCCTGCACACTTAATAAAAACGAGTCAATAACACCTGTCTATGTCAATGTAGTAAAACATCCAATCATCAACCCATAACGCCTCATGATAAAAATCAATGTTTTAATAACATAAAGTCTGGATCACTTGCAAGAAAGTGTCCTCAAAGAATAAGTTCTCTCAGTGCGCAAGAGCGGGATGTTACACGTCCCTTGACACGTATTTTCGATAGTTTTATGACACTTGTCAGCAATGGATTGATGCCACATCTCTCTGGTACTTAGGGCTTCAGAGGTTTATGAATGTGGAGCTTGTATAACTCCCAAATTAGTATGGGCCTGGACTGATGTGGCTACCTCACGTCACATGATGTCATGTTTCCTTACTGGTTGATGTCACGTGTCCTTCTTGGATGACTGCCCCATGCCTCTAGCACTTCACCCTTTGAGAGTTTCTCTATGAACAATTTGTATAAATCCCAAACTGGTATGGGCCCAGAGTCATTAACCATGTTTATTTCCAATTAACCCAATATTAATGTATCTTATCATTAAGTATCTGAGGAGTTCTTGACTCTAGCTCATCGACGTTTGGTAATTTTGACCTGTTTTGGATTGAAAACTCATGGAGTGGTACAGGCCTGAAGTGACGTGGCACTTTGCACATTCGGATCTGTGGCACTTCGACTATTTGGCACTTTGCAAGTTTCTGTTTGTTCTTAAAACCTGCGCGATTTTGAAACTTTGAATGTGCAGGTGTCGTTGATATGAACCCACATATAGGTGTTAGTTTTATGCTGGACTTTGGGTTTTCCAAAGTATCTTCCATCACCATTTCCACATCTGGACCTCATCTTGTAAAAATGATTCTTTATAACCTAAATGTCTAAGGATGACTTCTTGAGTGCGTTCATTGGGTTTTCCAAAGCATATTCCATCACCATTTCCACATCTGGACCTCATCTTGTAAAAATGATTCTTTGTAACCTAAATGGACAGTTAACTGATATGTCTAAGGATGACACCCCGAGTGCCCAATCTTAGAATATCTTCTTCATCTTGTAAGATAACTAAAGATGTTATATCACTTTATGATTTTAAACTTTTAAATTTTAAAATATTTTGTTTTTACGTCTTAAAAATAAAAATTCACCAAACAAACTTAGGGAATTTATTTTCAATTAAATAAATCCATGATCGTTATGTATTAATAAGGTGCTTACAATATCATCTGTTGATGAATTCCATTAAATTTGATCAAACAACTCTCGTGTTCTCTGCATTATAAACCTGCCTAAATTTTAAAAGAAAGCCTTCAATTGTCACTTTGGGACTCGGCGCTTAGGGATTTTCAAGGCATATAAACAACAAAACCCTAAATATACAAAGTTCAGAAGTCCTAAAGACAGTTCCTTGCGATAATATTTAAAAGGGTTTACAAATGAGTTATAGGACATGCCAAAAGGATGATGTGTCACATAAAGAATATGTTCCACATGTCACTTGAAATAGTACAGATGACAAACACAAAATATTCTTTAAACGAGTGCCACATGTCATGGTCTATATGAGCACCACGTCCCTTGACTGATGGACACCACTTATTTGCGCCATTTTTATAACATGTGTCAGCAATGGATTGATGCCATGTCTCTCCGGTACTTAAGGCTTCGAAGTTTTTTGAATGCGAAGCTTGTATAACTCCTAGAGTAGTACGGTTTAGGACTGATGTGGCAGCCTTGCGTCACATGATGTCACATGTCTTTACTAGTTGATGCCATGTGTCCTTTGAAGATGATGCCACGTGCCTCTGGCACTTTTCCCTTCGGGAGTTTGTCTATGCAGAGTTTGTATAAATCCTGGACTGGTACGGGCCTAGAGTCATTAACTAGGTTTATTTCTAATTAACCCAAGATTATTGTATCTTATCATTAAGTATCTTGGGATTTCTTGACTCCGGCTCTTCTGTGTTCGACGATTTCGACCTGTTCTGGATTGAAAACTCCCAGAGTGGTACAGGACCGAAGTGACATGGCACTTTGCGCATTTGGATTTATGACACTTTGGTTATTTGGGGCTTCACAAGTTGTCGCTTTTTCTTTAAACCTGTGCGATTTTGAAACTCCGAATGCGCATGTTTCATTGATATAAACCCACAAATAGGTGTTAGTTTTATGTTGGACTTTGAGTTTTCCAAAGCATCTTCGATCACCATTTCCACATCTAGACCTCATCTTGTAAAAATAATTCTTTGTAAACTAAATGGACAGTTGACTGATATGTCTAAGGATGACACACTGAGTGCCCAATCTTAGAATATCTTCTTCATCTTGTAAGATAATTGAAGTTGTTAGAACACTTTAGGATTTTCAACTTTTAAATTTTAAAATATTTTGTTTTTACCTCTTAAAAATAAATTTTCACCAACAAAAACTTAGGGAATTGATTTTCAATTAAATAAATCCATGATCGTTATGTATTAATAAGGTGCTTACAATATCATCCATTGATGAATTCCATTAAATTTGATCAAACAACTCTCGTGTTATCCGCATTATAAACCTACCCAAATTTTAAAATAAAACCTTCAACGATCACTTCGAGAGTTTCAAAGCATCTAAACAAAAAAAATGTCGAATCTACGAAGTTCCAAAGTCCCGAAGACAGTTCCTTGTGATAATATTTAAAAAGGTCTACAAATGAGTTATAGCACACATGTGATTAAAAATTTTCTTGGGTTGGCACCTGGCACTTGTTTTAAGCATTCGTGTCAGCTTATTTTCACATTTGCAGGTGAAATGTGTTGTCCATCTTTCTTGACACGTCACTAAAAATAACATCATCACTTCCATGTCACTCTAGGAGATTTCCCTTCGAAAAATAAAACAAATAATGCTTTCCGGACCGCCGAGGGTTCCGAAGCTCCGGGGTTCCGACGCCCTGAAATACCTATAATGGTTCAAATGTTTACTCTGAGAATTCTGTCTTCAGAGGATTTCTATCATCCTTCATTCAAAACCCCCGAATACCGAAGTTCTGAAGTACTTAAGGCTAAAGGATTTTTAAAGCATGATTAATTAAAAGATAAATGTGATTAGTTAATGACTAGTTGTTCCTGCAATTCCACCTTCTACATATTTGTCTCGTCTTACATTCAAAACCTGCGAACGTCGAACCACCAAAATATTAATGGAATTTATAACTCGCTAAGGTTAAAGATTTTCGCAATTGCCAGTTAATAAATTCCATAGATTTTTAATAATCACCTTGTCAGTAAATCAATACGAAGATTGAGAATTTATGAATAAATACATTTCGAATCTCAAGTCATTCTACCATTTGCAATTAGAGTTTTCCATTTAGTAATTGAGAGCTTACTTGCTACTCTTATCACAATAAGGTTAATTTCATTTCTCTGAGAATTATGCTGCCACACAAACCAGGGAATAAGCAAGATACATCAGCAAATGATTCCAACCCAAACACATATATTCTCTCTGACACCAATTCGTGAATTACAGACACCATCAAATCTTGTAAACCAATTTACGATATCTTGGAACATGATATTATTCTCTGTCCAGACGATTCAGCAGAAGAAGAATACCAGTCATTCTTAGCCAAGCTCAGGTTGGTAGCTCAGTCTGAACTGCACAGGATTACTGCTCAACCAAAGATAATAACCTACAATGACATGATAAGCTGGGATCTGGAGCACGTTGACATTCAAACTAGAAGAATTATCAGTTACCATAACACCTCCATTGGATCCTTTCATCCAGAAGACATACAAGTAATGTATAAACTATCTTTCGCACCCAAATACACATATAATGCATCATTTATTCTGGATTTTGAAAGGAAATAATGCACTCAATATGGAAAAATTGGTCATGACATAATCAAGACCTGGTGGGGAAATCCAACCAAGTTTAAATCTGATGCTCATGGTATATTTTCCACAACATCGTTAGATGCTCACAGTTTATACATTGCCATGATTCTCTTTCGACTATTTGGAAGGAAAAAATCTGCACATTTCACAGTTGAATGGGTGTTTATAATCAATGAAGTGTCTGAAGGCTATACTTTCAACTGGGAAAAAATGTTGTTGGATAACCTAGCTAAGGTGGTTGCCAAGTACAAATCATTGAAATCAAGAGGCCAACATGATCCTTTTTACATGTCTGCCTACATCATGGATTCCATTTGCTTCATGACTCCATTTACCCTGATGAACTGCAGCTAGACCCCGACTAGTTCCGAGCCTATACATTTCTACCACTCCAAACTATGGGAAGAAAATGCTAAAGATTTATTTTATGAGATCTGTCACAATGTAGTGGTCCCCATTCATGTAGCTATATATGGTCACCCTTCGCCCATGATTTCAGAGCACATTATGGGGAACTTAGGTACAATTGTAGATTGGTACATTGAACAAAATATCTCTTACATCAAAGTGTTTGATTGCTTCATTTCTCCCCATGCACTTCTAAAATTATTTCCTAATAGGATGGTTTGCAGAGAAGTGGCATACCAAACAGTCGCAGGAGGAATTTCCAAAGACTTGAAAGTGGCTCAGAAAAAGGTATGGCCATCTTTCCCATAAAGGTTGACATGTTTACATTGTTAGATTTTGGTCATTCAAAAGTCGAGGCTACAGCCTTAGAATATGTCAAATTAGTTGACATTGAATTCAAAAAACATGATCCTCATATAATAGTAGAGAATCATTTGGCCCAATTCAAAATGAAAATATATACACACGAAGACTCCCCTTGTGACAATGCTTTCTAAGGAGCTAGATACTATGAAGAAGTCGGAAATAGATTTTAGTCTCTTCCTCCTGACCAATAGGTCACTTTCCTGAGCTTTCAAAACCAAAAAAGGAACAAATTGCCTAATATTTTGCAAGGAGAGTCAAAGCCCATTCCATCATCACATGAAACTAGATCCACAGAACCCCAACGAAGAAGCTCCACTAAGGACAAAATTGAACAAGTATTGAACAATAAAGATGCATTATTTAAACATATAAAATCATCAATGTCAGGCGTAAATGATCAAGAGTTATTAGATTCCCTTGAATCCTTCATGAAAGATGATCATGCTTCTCCCCCTTCATCACCAGTTGCTACCACTGTTACTCCCAGTCTTACTAGTGCAAAAAAGTCTACTGCACTTATTTCCCCTATTCCATCAATAACTCCTTTATCAACCAGTTTTGAGGTTCCCAATTTTGAAGTCATCCATATAGATGAACTCACTCCCATCTCTCCTGAAAAGATGCCCCCATCCAACTTATTTTTCAATAAGAAAAGAAAATACATCATCAAAAAAGAATCTCACCAGAAGGGAGGAGTGACCACCAAGAAACACATAATAGTATATGATGGACATGAAAAAAATGACCCTGAATTTGCCAAAGAGGTTGCAGATTCACTACCAGCATTTTCCATTGCCAACTAATGGTCAATGGGAAATATTTCAAAGAAACTACAAGAAAAGTCTCTCTTCATTTAATAGTTGCAGAATGAAATGCAGAGCATGGAATAGGTTATCATGAGCAGAATGAATTATGACATAGAGAAAATCCGGTTGGCTCATAAACAACAGATGAAGCAACTATAAGAAAAATTGGATATGTCTATCCACAATAGTAATTCCATAATTTCTCACCAAGACAGTTCAATACAACACTTACAGACCATAATAGCTTCACTGGAAAAGACAAACACAGATAATACTTCATTCCAAAAACAAACATCTGAATTTAATGAAAAGTTGGAAGCTTTCAATGAGGATTTGTATCAAAAAATGGATACTATTCAGAAATACTATAAGGTAATAAATAATTCTCTGAAAAGTATTTATGTGAAAGAAAATGTTTCCTATATTGCCAGATCCAAATTTCAGGAATTCATTGTATGTAGGCAGAAAGCCAATATTCCTGGTCTCGCCCCTTTCTCACAATCTGAACAGGTGAAAGCTAAAATGGCCTTGAAAGTTTGGGAGACAAACCTACAAGAAAGAAAGAAGCTTGATAGGGAGACAAAGGAGGCTTGTTTGAATACCATGTTTTCTATAGTGACAGAATTGGTTGAATTTAAAGGTAATGATATCTCTGAGACACTCGAGCAAATTGACATAGAAAAGAATAAAGAAAGCTCCAAAAAGAATAAGGAAAGTGTACAATCGATCATCCAACAGATGAACCGGATTGATTTTCTCAAGATCAACGAGTTGTTGCTAAAACCTAGCTTGCAACACCAAATTATAGCCAAGACAGTAATGAAGATCCAGGAGAAGCTACCACTAGTATAAAAGAAGGTATTTTCCTTTGAATTGAACAAGAACATTGAACCTTGGAGATTTGTCATAGAATTGATGGAAATGTGTACCCAGTTCAATGAACAGTCGAAACAAAGCACATCTGGGACCAAATAAAGGAGCTTATGAAGCACCAACACATCAAGCCATAACTCAACAAAATTTCCCTTATGTTTTTCAATTTGGATTGAGTTCTATATTTACAGCAGATATTGTGGAAAGTCTAATTACTTCTAGTTAAGACAATTTTTGTATAAATACATAGATTTGATATCTTTTCTAAACTTCTTATGGGCGAATGTAAAACATAGAACTTATCGAATATTAATACAAGAGAAGACAAATATTCTAAGTATCCTTTGATTTGAGTTATGTGTTTTCCTTGTGTTTTCCATTTAGTTACAGTTTTTTCCTCTGTTCCTACTGTGAGTAAAAACAAGACCTTTGATTTGTGTAAATTGTTTCATTCTTAATCATCTTTCAAGGGCACATCTTCATTTTTTCTACTACTGCAAATGAGTGCAATTCACACCTTTCTTTATTTTAACAGTTTTTCAATCATTTCTACATCGCTTAAAATTAAATTTACAACTCAACTAACGAGATACTGTCTATGTATTATATGATCATAAATTTCACTTAAAGTTACATCTTAGAAGCACTGTAAAAATGCACACATCGCACAAGACTCTTCCATTGAATTGGCCAGTCCATGCCATGCCAATGCAAAATAACTAGATAGTCATTAAATCCATTAAAACCCACCTCGTCAACCCTGCCATCTCGACACTTTCAGATCAGAATTGGAAGTTGAAACCCCTATTATTAAGAATCCCTTACATTAAATTATGAGAAATATGGAATTTCATGTCGCATATGCTAACATAAATTTGATAAAACTTGCGAAGAAAATTAGAATCAAAGAATATATCAAGCTGCCTCATGCCAAATATCCCGAACTGTCGAATCGACAAATTTCGGGTATGCTATGGTGATCAATAGGTCCCTCTCTCTTTCAAGATCAATGGATCACGGTTACTTTGGGCCTCCATACCTCTACATTTATTCCCAATTCAACCCAGCAGGGACTACACTGCCATGCAACACTTGTTTTTAATGGGGTGAATTGTCTTTTTAATGTATTTTAATAGTTATAAACTTTTAAAATAATTTATTTTTATTAGGTAAAACACATTTGTATAAATTTTATGTTAAAAAAACACCTCTACATATTTCCCAATTCCTAATGCTTTTCCCAATCTTATTTTACATCGAACAAAAAATTTTGTATAAATTTTATGTTAAAAAACACCTCTACATATTTCCCAACTAGTAATGTTTTTCCCAAGATTATATTACATCGACAATTTGAAAAAAAATATTTTTCTAGTGCAAGGCACATTTACATAATTTTGATATCAAAAAAAAAAGAGTAAATGCACTTTCCCAAGTTCCAAGTGCTCTTCTAAATCTTATTTTACATGAAGTAGGCTTGATATTATTAATATTGTAACTTATTAATATGCATTGAATGGTTAATGTTCACTTGGATAAGTGTTTCATGGGAAACATTAAGCACCATGTAGTGATTCAATCATTAATTGAGTGCCTAGTGTATCTTCTCCATTGGATACACACTATTATGAACAGGATGAAAAGTCATTAAGGAAATGATTGACTCACTAGACCATTCTTAATATTTCTCAGTGCTTCATATCATCTAGATTTCCATATGATAAACAATGTAGTTTCTCTCCATAATCAACTTTTAACTCAGATTCTTATTTTATTGGTATTACTTAATATGTAAAATGGTAAACAATGCAGTTCCCATTCATAAATAACTTTTAAATCATATTCTTATTAACTCATGTTCCTAATGTTTCTTCTATTCCTAGTGGTAGAAATTCAAACATTGGAATAAATCAAGCTTTCAACAAGGGAGGAAATGTAGCTTCAAAACAAGTACAGATAAATATGGGATTTTTGGATCCACAAACCTCCAAAGAGGATTGTCCATGGGCATTGATTGGTTTCCATACAATCTCACAACTCCACAATTGAATGTTTTTTCAATGTCATCAATAATAGAATATTGGTATGCATTGATAACATTGATAACTATTAGACTAAGCGTTTTTGTGCAAGGGATACACCTGTGCAAAAGTGCATAAGCTATTCCTCTATGCATAACAACATAGTTATAGCTTTTGCACCTCCACATAGGTGTATCCCCCACACAACAACACTTAGTCTAAAAACATTTTGGGATATGAAATATACTCGGAACTCGTTCTGTAGTATTTCTTGTTCCTTGTCTCACCTTTTATCTCTCTCGTTCAAGTTTAACAAAATATTTTAATATCATAATATTTTTATTTAATTTATATATTTTATTATTCTATTCAATCTACACAATCACTACAGGTAAATATTTTTATTTATTTTATACATTTTATTCTTCTACTCATTTTACATGATCACTAGGGTTGTGTTAATTGTAACGTATCAACTCTTCCAATAAGTGTTGTTGTGCGAGGGATACACCTATGTGGAGGTTTGGAAGTTATGTTTGTATGCATAACAACATAGGTATATCTTCTGCACCTCCTCATAGGTGTATCCCTTGTAGAACAACACTTGGTCTACAAAAAATTCTCGTCTATGAAATATACCTGGAGCTCGTGCCTCGATGTTGCTAGTTTCTTTCCTTACCTTTTATCTCTCCCGTTCAAGTTTAACAAGATCTTTTAATAACATAATATTTGTATTTACTTTATATATTTTATTCTTCTACTTATTTTACAAAATCACTACAGGTAAATACTTTTATTTATTTTATACATTTTATTCTTCTACTCATTTTACACGATCTCTAGGGTTGTGTTAATTATAACATATCGTCTCTTCCAATACCTGTTCATTTCAATGTAAATCCAAGAAAATAAACACTTACTTATGGGACACATTAGATGAACATTAATTTTATCAACCATAAAGGAAATTCATTTCTCTGTTCAACGTAAAAGGATTTGTTTTTACCACCTATTACTGTGTAAAAGTGTGGATTTTTTCCAAGTATAGTTCTTCTAATGTCATAATATTTTTTCTTTGTTTATATTTTTTTCAATATCAATAATATTATTTTATTTTAGTGGGGGATACAATTGTATGGAGGTGTGGAAGCGTTGAGATCATTTCCTACTTCCATTTTTTCCTTCCACATTATATTGTCCCTACTTCTTTTTCCATTTCTTTTCCCTCTTCTGCACCTCCGCTTATTTCCCTTTTTTTGTTATACCTTCTTCTCTCCCTTTATAGTTACTATACTTATTCGTATTTCAGTGATTCGCGGGTTGGAGGTTTGGCAGGCCTTCATCTCCACCCACTTGCTCATGTCATAAGTTCGCTACTACACTTAGCCATTTTTCAATTGCAAGGGTTCGCGGGTTCAAGCCGTCATTCTCCAAGTTCCATGACCTTCACTTTGCACACCAATTTCCATGATCTACATTTTAACCATCATCCTTGCTGTAGGTGTCGAGCTCCAAAGTATTTTATTCCTATTGCATGCAAGTCTGACTGACTGCCTTTCTACACTTGGTATATTTTTTATCATCCATAACCGTGGGTTCGCAAGTTCTCGGGTTGGCGAGTTCATGAAATTTTTTATATTCAAACTCTCTCTCATCCATCCCCTCCATTTTGTTGCTTTTCCCAATACCCATTAAGTGTTATTTAATGCTAACAACTATTGTGCAGGATCTGAAAAGATCATCATTAATGACTAAAGTCTCGAGGAATTACTCATTAAATTTCATTAAATATTCATTTGTCACGGGATTAAATTATCATTATCTCTCCGAAAATATTTATTTGAGGTTATTATCCAGCGAAAGAAATAGTCCTTTCAACCTATGGCAGCATCAGCTAGACAACAATTTTGTGGTGATAGTCTGAATATCTTTGGTCATGAAGAACAAAACTTCAAGTGGTCAAGAGAACATTCATATTATTCCTCTCCTCCAACACAAAAACATGTCATTTGGGAATATGGAATCGCTCGTGTTGGGTGTGTTCTTGAGTTTTTTTATTGTAAGGAACTCATTGCATGGTGTGTGGACAAGTACGTGCCAAGTCAAAGAATTATACAGCTCCAGGATCATTCTCTGATTTTTCTTTCACCTCAAGTTTTTCGCAATAAGTTAAAGATGTTAGAGCCGACTCTCACTTTCAAAGGTGAAGACTGCAAATAATTATTGAAGAAACATAACAATGGGCTTGACCTCCTGCCAAAATATTTGGAGAATCCTATTTCTATCCCAACAGACATAACCAAAATACAGGTTGAGTATTTTAAAAACCCTTATCGATAAATTACATGGCTATTTACCAAGTTGAAAGGTTAGGAAAACAATGCTTCTATCTCTTGCGTGATTTCCTATATTATGTATTTTATAGTACAAGAACAAGCCATCTTTTATTGGGGAAAACTCATTTCTATCGAAATATCATATGAGTTATCACACTATAAAAATGACAGAAAATTGCTTATGGCCTCTTATGTGATATTTTTTTATTTTTCATTGTTATCAATTCCCAAACTTAACCACAAGTAAGAGGGTGAATTGTGAAATAGATCTGATTACCTTTTGGTATCAGGCATTATGGAGACATAAGACCCCTCTGTTTTTCTATGAAGTTTATAATAATTTTGTTTCAGTCTTCAAAAGGTTGTTGTTGGGAAAAAACACTTCAAGGATATCTGATCAAGCTACCATGTTTTTAGAGAAAAAGAGGAAAATAGAACAAATGGAGAATCACAGTGTCATAAGCATATTTTTCTCGAAAGAGAATCCTTCTTTTCTCTCGTATCATGTATCTGAAAAACTATTTATTACAGAGGCAGCAAGACAATATAACTTTTGGCTTCATTTTTTCCATTAAAAAAGGCAAAATCAATTTATTCCCCTGCCATGGAAGATTGGACAGCTCATGTTCAGAAATATAAATAAAATTAACGAATTTTCAAATCATTTCAACAATGTAAATTTAAAGTATGTTGAAAAGATCAAAGGTTTTGATCCAAACAAAAACTTTGTTGGACATATGTTTTTGGTGTGTTTTAGTAACTCTTTCATTAAAACTATTTTGAATGAAGAAGAAGAGGGTAACAACCAAAGCACTTATGTACACGATGTTAGCGATCTAGAAACATTACTTAGCAGTAATGATTTTTAAAAACAAAGGGGAAAAGGTTCTAGTGAAAGAAGTTCTCAATCGCCAGTTGTTACTCCCAAGAATACTACATCCAGGAGAAATGATCCAGTGGCCCACCCAGTTATAAAGGTTGTTAACAATAGTTCCATTGGAGGGGGAGAGAAGAATCCCCCTCCTCAAAAAATTGAGAGTTCACACAAGTTTCCCATGAGAAAGAAAAGGAAAAAATTAGTGCAAGAGGAAGAAGATAATATAATAGAAAATGGCATCCAAATATTTTATTTGGAGGATGTGGAACTAGAAGAAGATACTGAGAAAATATTTCCTATAATAGAATAGTTAGAAAATATGGCTCAGAAAAATTCCTTATTGGAATTCGTTGGAAATGAGACCTTTAGTGGAGAAGAATCCTTCACTTTTCAAACTGTTGTTTTTGATAAAGATTCTAAAAATTTGATTGTAGAAAGAAGTGACCAAAAGAATAAAAAGAGAAATTCCCACTCAGAGGTCGACCTAAAGGATATGCAACCATCCCAGATTTCCAAAATCCATAGGACAACTGGGGATGCGCTTGATGACTCTATTGATGGTTTAGAAGCTGAAAATGCCAAACTAAGGGAGACGATCAGAGAATTGGAAACTACCTTGATGCCTCTTCCAATCCTATCCCGTCCTTTGAAAATGGTTGTAATACCCCAAGGCCAAGACCCTGTTGAATTGTAATGATGCTTAATGATGTTATAGAATGATGAGCCAAGTATTTATAAATTGGAAGGAGTATGTGGTTATTAGGGCAGAGAGCCTATTTTTGTATATGCAATTATGCAGATTATTAATAAAAATACATCGTTGTGTGTAGATCGACCATGAAGAAAGAGTTATGGGGAACTAAGCTCCACTAGAAAGGGAAAGGGAACCAAGATGAAAGGCTAGGAAAGAGGGGCTAAGATTAAGGGCATAACCCAAGGGAATATTATAATGTATTTCCTAAATTACTAAAGTTTGGGAAATAAAACTAGTTATCCTAAGTTCCTTTGGGGAGAGGAACAAACTCCAAGTGGAGAGGAATGATATCCTAGAGAGCCAACTGTCATCCAAGATGCATGTAGATTTATGTGGGAATTTCCACCATTGTGGGGGTTCTCTCTCACCATTCTGGCACTCACGATATCTCTCACCATTCTCGCTCTAAGAATTCTGACTAGTCTAGCCATCTTTCCTCATGAGGTCACTCATGATCCATGCCTCCCTTGTCTCCACACATGCACTGAACAAGCATGAAACCAGATCCATTTTGTCCATTATTGAACCTTTTCCATTCTGAACCTCTGTAATTGTTGAGTCATCCTTTTCCTTAATTGTTTTTTCATACTTTGGTTTGAAGAGGTGGGTTGTCAAGCCCGTGTTTGAAAAAGAAGGTTGCCAAGCCTATGAGAAACTCTCTCCAGGTGAGAGAGTTTGTTGGGGAAGTGATTTCTCCTGGAGGGATTCCAACAACAGCTATAGAGATCTGAGAATTCATGATCCGACTTGTTCTTAAAGTGTTGGAAGGGAAGTGGAAAAGTCGATGGACTGTGGAACAGTGAAGGTGCATATTTTTGAGGTGGGACAGGCATGTAGGGAATGGAATTCTATGAGAAATGGGCGTAAGTAGGCTCCTTGCAGAAAAATTTTCTTTTTGCATTGTGCAGCTTCTCGTAGCCTCATCCTAGCCTAGGATTCATTTTCCCTAGTGGAATTTATTCCCAGCTCGAGGGTGACCCACTGATGATAGCTTGGAGTAGCATGGTCTAAGGCTAGGAGGTTCATGGAAGGTCTACACATAGTCAGTGGTATTCTCATAAAAATATAAGTACAAAATCTATGTTAATTGTACATGTTATGTTTAAATGTTGTGTTTAGGTACATGTCTAAATGTTGTCAGAATTTCATGTATATATTGCATGTATGTGTTTATTATCACTTCTGCGTGAATATGTATATGAATAGAATGTTTATGTCTATTTAAAATTGCATTATATATATCATAGCAGGATAGTTTCAAGTAGCATGATCGGCCTGGGTGGTTGGGTGTGTTACAACCGGTTTTCAGAATAGTTTGGTTTTGAGTTAGTGGCGTGTCCCCGGCAAGGGTGGCCGAGGGATGTTAAAATCTAGTATTAGAGCCCATGGTTTCCAAAATGAACCTGGATGGGCCACGAATGTGGAATTTGGAGTCAAATTCCACAAGAAATTGATGTATAGAGTGATAGGAGGGTGTTGGGGGAACACCTTGGTTGTGTTCAGAAGCTCAGGAGGTATAGCGGTTTGATAAACCATGACTGATGCGGTATGGGGCCACATAATTAAATTGGGCTGTTGGATTTTGTTGGGAGGAGACAAAACCCCCACAACCATCATATCTAGAGAAGGTACATAGAGGTTAGGCATAGAAGTCCTTCAGACTTATCCCTTCAGTCATTTTAAAACTATAAGAAGAGAAAAATATCAAAGTCCTGAAGTCCGGAACTAATCCAAACCATCCATTTTCTAGGGAGATGTTTTCTTAGATTAAGAAAAGTTCAGAGTTCGGTAGTTTGGAGGTTTTGGAGTGTTCAACAGCTAAATCCTTTGAAGTCCTAGAGTGATTCTTAGCCGTAGATCATTTGGGAGGAGGACAGTTGTTGGATTTCTCTTGTGGTTCGACATTCAGGGAAATTCGTTGGATGTTGCACGACAAAGAAATTGATGAATTCCTGGGTGTCGAAGTGATGTGACACGATGACATCATTGGCGGTGACATGGACCTATTCGACAGTCAACAGTTCGGGAGTTTTGACAAAGTGTCAATGTTAATAAATCGTCGAAGTCCCAAGTGTTGAAGTGATGTGGCATGATGAAGTCATCAGGGGTGACGTGGACCAATTCATCGATTCGACAATTTGACAGTTTGGAGAAAGTGTTGATGATAAGAAATCCTTGAAGTCCCAAAGTGTCGGGTATGATGTGGCAAGATGACATCACCTAGGGTGACGGGGATCTACCTAGATCTGCCACATGTCACTTGTTTCTATATGTTTGACAAGTCCTTACAACTAATTGAAACTTGACACATGTCACCACTTTGATTGGTGACAATTGTACTTCA
Source organism: Picea glauca (assembly GCA_000966675.3). NCBI lineage: Eukaryota > Viridiplantae > Streptophyta > Pinopsida > Pinales > Pinaceae > Picea > Picea glauca. Next base: position 238,859 of record JZKD02S1256919.1, read on the forward strand.
TGGACCCCGGAAGGTTAAGCAGTTCGGGAGTTCGGCGTTTGGGGAAAATTGTTGGAAGAACTTCCGGACCTCTGAAGTCCCAGAGTCCCGAAGTCTTGAAGTTCTGAAGTGATGTGGAGGTTACATCACTTGGGGGTGACATGGACATACATGATGCATGCCAAGTTTCAATGTTTTATCTTTTTTTGAAACGATGATTTTCCATTTGGAGCTTGACACGTGACACCCCTCGGATTGGGCCATGTGTCCACTTCTAGTGTTCCACTACGTGACACCAAATCCTGTAGTATGGAGACTTAGCACTCTGGAGGAACTTGATCAAGATTTTTTAAGTATGAATACCCTCGAAGCTCCAAAGAGTGGAGTAAATCCTTGTCGTTCATCAAGAAGGGACACGGGACAATAGATCTTGTGGTCCAGAGGAATGGTACTCCAGAGGATATGAGTTGCAGTTGTTGTGAGTCGAGAACTCCCAGAGAGATGGAGTTAATCTCAATCGTTGATCGAGATATGACACATGGAGGAATGAGAGGGGATCTCTGGTGGGTTGGCACTTGGGGATATTGGTAGTGAATTGTTTTGGAAACCACCGAAAACCGAAGTCCCAGAGCTCTTATCCACCATAGATTTGAGCAGAGAATGTGGACCATAGATCCACCCTTTTTCGCAAGTTCGTCAATTCGACGGTCCGGGAGAATTGTTATGATGTACTTTGGAAAACGCTAAAGCCCAGAGTCCCAGAGCCCTGATCCACCATAGATCTAAATGAGGAATAAGGTTTGTTGATCTGTACGTCCTCTGAGCATTCAGAGAATTGATGTTTGAGGAAAATGTATGGTAATGGGGGCAAGATCCTTTAAACCCTCGAAGTTCCGGAGCCCCAGAAGACCGAAGCAGAGGATAAGTGCATAACGATTAATGCTTTGTAATAACCCCTAGTCACATGAGTTTGGGGGCCGAAGGAAATTGGATAGCGCCCAAAATTTTTGTTTAAGGAAGAAAAAGGGACAAATTATTCAAGTAGCCATAACTTCCTACTCAAAACTCAAAATTGAGCATGGAAGCAACCATTGGAAATGTATTGAACAATAGTATATAAATCTTCACCCATAAATTGGATATGACTAGTCAATTTCTCATGAAAACAACAGAAAATATGTCTGATATATTAATGAATCAGAATGGTTCATGTTTTCATGAAATTATTAAGAACAATTCATTTGACAAAGCTTTGTTGGTTGCACATTTTTTTAGAATTAATAGCTATCAGATTAGAGTCATCATAGAGTGCAGAAATGATTGATGATACTCAGGTATTCTTCAGTCAAGAATATAAAAATAGAGGGTTGAATGTCCAGTTGTATATTGAAGGAACCAAATCCAATGGACATGGAGGAGAAAAGGAGGAAGACATAAATATGGCTGGGACCCTCAAAAAATTGCAGATAGATGTCCAGAGCCACAAGGATGATATTGAGAGGCTTATGAAGGTGAAGGAAACACATGAAGACTTCAATATGAAGTTAATGAAAAGCTTGGACATAATTGAAAAGAAGTTGGATAATGAAAGTGGCTCCATCTAATCAGGAAGTCATAAGACCCCTAAGGAAAAAGAAAGAGCAAGGAGCGGTAGTAGACATCACCATCACTCCCAAAATCATTTCCATAGGAAACAACACAGTAGCTCAAGTCCATCCCCTTTCAAGAAGCATAGGAGGTCTACGGTGGATGAGTTGAAAGGAGAAATGAATAAGATCAAACCTCCTACTTTTGATGGAGAGAACAAGAAGGATGAATATGCTGAGACATGGCTTCTAGGAATGAGGAAGTACTTCCAATTGCATAACTATTCTTCCCATACACAATGGATAATTTCCATATATCAGTTGAAAGGAAAGGCATCCATGTGGTGGGATCATCTTGTGCAAGTGCAACACCTCAGAGAGAAAAATTTGACTTGGAAGGAATTCAAGATGCATTTTGAGAAGAAATACCTGACCAAAAGGTATTATGATAAAATGATGAAAGAGTTCTTTGACCTCAAAATGGGCATCATGACTATTGATGAATATGAAAGGATATTTTTAGAGATTTTGAAGTATGTCTCCTTCATTAAGGATGAGACAGTGAAGATTCAAAGGTACCTAAGTGGGATTCCATCTTTCATCAGTGATAAAATCCAATATGATGATCCCAATACTCTAGAATATGCGATAAGGAGAGAAAAATGCTTATATTATCAACAAAAAGGACAATCTACTTTCCAGAAGGCTTGGAAGGACAAGAAGAATTTCAAGAAGGAACAAAGGAAGAAGGGAAATAAGCCTCCATTTTTCATAAACAGTCCTCAAGGAAAACCATATTTTAGAGATCCTAGAATGGTTGAGGTAGGTGAGAAAAGGCCAAGGAAGACAACCATTCAATGTTGGGGTTGTAAAGGAGACCACAAGTATAGATATTTTCCTCACAAAGGTGACAAAGTGAGATTTTTCCACAATGTACAACAAGCAGAAACAATGGAAGACATTGGAAGAAGTGTAACAAGGATCTATGCAGCGTTAGACAACAAGAAAGCTAAGTTGCAATCACACATTATTGAAGTTGAAGGTATGATCAATAACCATGCCTTTACTATTTTAATAGACTCAGGAAATGGTAATAGTTACATAGATTCTAAATTTGTGGAAATATTGCTTTTTACAAGAAGAAAGCATGAGAAATCTTGGTTGGCACAATTGGCTACAAGAACCAAGAGAAAAGTGGTTGAGCTAGTCAAATCATGTCCAGTGGACATAAATGGGCTAAGTACCAAGGAAGATTTGAACATCCTCCCATTGGGTTCATATGACTATCTAATTGGTATGGATTGGTTGGAACAACACCATGTTGTCTTAGATTGTCATAACAAGGCATTTACTTTCCTGGATGAGGAAGGGAACCCAAGAACAATCCAAGGAATTCCTAGGGAAGTTACTATCCGAGAGATATCAACAATGCAGCTGAAGAAGTGTTATAGGAAGGGATGCCAAATATTTGCAGCCCATATGGAAGAAGCACCTAAGGATAAGGTGCCAATTTTGGAGGATCACTCAGTCCTAAAATATTTTGAGGATGTGTTCAAGGAGATACTAGGACTACCCCCAAAGAGAGATATTGATTTCTCTATAAATTGGATGCTTAGACCAGCTCCGGTATCAAAGACTCCCTACAGAATGAGTACATCATATATGAACAAGTTGCAAATGCGGCTTGAAGAGCTTATAAAGAATGGGTATATATACCCAAGTGTGTCACCTTGGGGTGCCTCAGTCTTGTTCCTAAAGAAGAAATATGGGACATTGAGATTGTGCATCGATTTCAGACAGTTGAACAAAGTGACCATAAAGAACAAGTATCCTTTGCCAAGGATCAATGATCTCTTTGATCAGTTAAAGGATGCAAAGATATTCTCAAAGATTGATTTTAGGTTAGGATATCATCAAGTAAGGAACAGAGATGAAGACATCAACAAGACCTCCTTCAGGACAAGGTATGGTCATTACGAATTCACAGTGGTGCCATTTGGGTTATCAAATGCACCAGTTGTTTTTATATGCTTGATGAATGGTGTTTTTTGGGAATACTTAGACAAGTTTGTCATTGTATGTTTGGATGAAATCCTTGTGTATTCCAATTCATAAGAAGAACATGAGCATCATTTGAGAATGGTGTTACAGTTTTTAAGAGATAACCAATTGTATGACAAATTGAGCAAGTGCTCATTTTATCAAAACATAATTCACTATTTGGGGCATATCATATCTAAAGAAGGGATAGCAGTGGACCTTGAAAATATTGAGGCCATTAAAGGGTGGAAAACACTTAAGAATGTCACAGAAGTTAGATACTTCATGGGTCTAGCTGGATACTACAGAAGGTTCATTGCAGGGTTTTTGAGAATTTCTCACCCAATCACTTCTTTGCAAAGGAAGGGGGTGAAGTTTTAATGGACAACAGAATGTGAAAAGAGCTTCCAGCAATTGCAGCAGTTGTTAACCAATGTTCCAATTCCGAGGATTTCATATTCGAATGAAGATTTTGTGGTTTGCACAAATGCATCCGAAGAAGGACTTGGTGGAGTCCTCAGTCAGAACAAATTTGTGATATGTTTTGAATCGAGAAAACTAAAAGAGCATGAAAGGATCTATCCCACTCATGATTTGGAGTTGGTAGCCATAGTGCATGCCTTGAATAAGTGGAAGAACTACCTCATGGGAAATAGGTTTTAGCTGAGGAAAGACCATAATGGTTTGAAACACTTGTTTGATCAACCAACTGTGAATGCTAGGCAGAGCAGATGGTTGGAATTCCTCTGTGAGTATGAATTTGATATTAAGCACATCAGAGGAAAATAGAACAAACTGGTTGATGCGCTCAGTAGGAGAGTGCATTAACTGCATTCTACAACCATTATCATGTGTCAAATAGATATTAAAGGAAGACTTTCTTAGGCTGCAAAAGTAGATTTGCAGTACAAGGAATTGATAACAAAATTGCAGCAAGGTAAAATGCAGCAGAAGGTTGAAGATTATGAATTGGGAATTCATGGAATTATCTTGTACAGGAACAGAGTTTATGTACCCAATTCTATTGAATTGAGGAGTATGATTTTAAAAGAGATGCATAATGTACCTTATGTTGGGCACCCAGGATATCATAAAACAATCTCAACAGTCAAGAACCAATATTATTGGCCAAACATGAAGAGGGAGATTGTTGAATACATAGCTAAATGCTTGGAGTGTAAAAGGGTCAAGGTTGAGGATAGGCACCCAAATGGGTTGATGCAGCCATTACCCATTCTTAAGTGGAAATGGGAAGTGGTGAAAATGGATTTCATCACCAAATTGCCCAAAACAAGCAAGCAACATGATGCTATCATGGTGGTAGTGGACAAGCTTACTAAAGAAGTCCATTTCATTCCTATGAAGGTTAATCACAAGGCAACCAATGTTGTTGATATCTATATGAGATAAGTAGCATGCTTGCATGGCATACCCAAGACTACTATGTATGAAAGAGACCCAAAGTTTACTTCAAAGTTTTGGAAGGGGTTATTCAAAGGGTTCAGAACAAATCTAAACTTCAACACAACTTATCATCCTGAGTTTGATTGGAAAATAGAGAGGGTCAACCAAGTGATAGAACATATGCTAAGGATGTATGTGATGGACAAACCATCTAAATGAGAAGATTATCTACACTTGGTAGAATTTGCCTACAACAATGGGTATCAAGCATCACTGAAGATGAATCCATTTGAGTCACTTTATGGAAAAAAGTGCAACACTTCGGTAAGTTGGGACAAACCAGTTGACAGAGAAGTGGTTGGGCCAGATTTTCTCAGAGAAATGGAAGAGAAAATGATGAATATTAAGCATAATTTAAAATTTTCCCATGATAGGCAGGAAAGCTATGCTAACAAGAACATAGCTCACATGGAATTTAAAGTGGGTGATCATGTTTTCTTGAATGTGAAAGCCAGTAGAATTTCCCTGAAGTTGGGAAACTGTTCCAAGTTGGCATCCAAATATTGTGGGCCATTTGAAATCCTAGAGAGGATTGGAGTAGTATCTTACAATCTTGCATTACCTACATCTATGTCTATACATAATGTATTATATGTATCATTTCTTAAGAAATATATACCTGATGCTAATCATGTTATTGATTGGAATGTGATTTAGGTGGAGCAAGAAAGTTCTTTTCAAGTGCATTTGGTATGCATTCTGGACAAGAAAATCAAATAGCTCTGGAATCGATCCATAGGGATTGTAAAGGTCTAATGGACCTGGTATGGTCCTGAGGATGCAACATGGGAGCATGAAGATGCTATGTAGGTAGAATACCCGCATCTTTTTGAAGATTTTGAAAATCTTGCTGATGTTATGTAAATGAGTTGCATTGAGGACAGTGCAAAAATAAGGGGAGGGGATTGTAATACCCCAAGGCCAAGCCCCTGTTGAATTGTAATGATGCTTAATGATGTTATAGGCTAGTCATCTAAGCATTTATAAGATGGGAGGCTTATGTGTTTATTAGGCCAGAGAGCCTAGATGCTAAGTCCAAAGAGCCTATTTTTGTATATGTAATTATGCATGTTATTAATAAAAATACATCTTTGCATGTAGATAGACCATGAAGAAAGAGTTATGGGGAGTAAGCTCCACTAGGAAGGGAAAGGGAAGGGGGTTGAGAGGCTAGGAAAGAGGGGATAAGATTGAGGGCTTAACCCAAGGGAATATTATAATGTATTTTCCTAAATTACTAAAGTTTGGGAAATAAAACTAGTTATCCTAAGTTCCTTTGGGGAGAGGAACAAATGCCAAGTGGAGAAGAACGAGCTCCTAGAGAGACAATTATCATCCAGGACACATGCAAATTTATGTGGGAATTTCCACCATTTTGGGGGTTTTCTCTCACCATTTTGGCACTCACAAGATCTCTCACCATTCTCGTTGTCTGGCCATCTTTCCTCACAAATTCACTCATGATCCATGCCTCCCTTGTCCAGTTTGCACACGCACTGAACAAACACGCAACCAGAGTGATTTCCGCCATTATTGAAACTATTCCATTGTGAACCTTTATAATTGTCGAGTCATCCCATACCTTAACCATTTTTGCATATTGTGGTTTGAATAGGTGGGTTGCCAGGCCCATGGTTGAAGAAGAAGGTTGTCAGGCTTGTGATAAACTCTCTCTGGGTGAGATATTTTGCTAGGAAATTTATTTCTCTTGGAGGGAGTCCAACAACAACTACAGAGCTCTAAGAATTCTTGATCTGGCTTGTTGTTGAAGCCCTAGAAGGGAGGTGGAGTAGTCGATGGACTGTGGAACATTGAAGGTGCATATTCCTGAGGTGGGACAGACATGTGGGGAATGAGAATCTGTGAGCAGTGGGCGTAAGTAGGCTCCTTGGAGAGAATCCTTCTTGTTGCATTGTGCAGCTTGTCTCCTTGGACATAACCCTTCCTTTTGCATTGTGTATCTTCTCATAGCCTCAGCCTAGCCTAGGATTCCTTTGCCCTGGTGGAGTTTAGTCCCATCTTGGGGGTGACCCACTACTGATATCTTGGAGAAGCGTGGTCTAAGGCTGTGAGGTTTGTGGAAGGTCTACACGCATTCTGTGGTCTTTTGATAAAAATATAAGTACCAAATCTATGTTAATTGTACATGCTATGTTTAAATGTTGTTTTTAGGTACACATCTGAATGTTATCATAATTGCCTGTATATATTGCATGTATGTGTTTATTGTCGCTTCCACATGAATATGTGTATGAACAAAATGTTTATGTCTATTTAAAATTGCATTAGATATATATATGTATATCAGAGCATGATAGTTTCAAGTAGCATGACTGACTTGGGTCGATGGGTGTGTTACAACCTATTTTTAGAACAGTTTGGTTTTGAGTTAGTGGCGTGTCCCCAAAAAGGGTGGTCGGGGGACATTACAATGGTTAAACCAACTACACCCAGCATTAAATTAAAAGGATCTTCTAGTTTGCTCACAACGGTCTGAATTTATGTAGAGAAAAACATTAAAAAGAGAATGTCATTGATAAAAAAGCATGGGAGGTATCAAAAAATATTCTTTCTTTCAATTCAAGGGAACATGGCTTTCATGAATATCTCCAAGATTATTTAAAGAATGAAGAAGGATTCTACACAAATGTTTTTTTACCATTTGGGATAAAGTCTCAAAAATGACATAATTGAAAAGGAGAGAAGAAGATATGCCTTCTCCAAGTTGAATTAAATAGCTGAATGTCTGTTGAAAAGAAAAGATCAAGAATTTGAATAACATTGTCCAAGCATGTAGAAAATCCATATTGAAAGGAGAAGAAATATTCAAAAGACTCATAGAGATAGATCTGACAGGAAGCACTGATGAAGTGCAAGATCCTCGGTTAATTCTCAATTCAATGTTTTTGACAAGGCAACAATTTTATGAACAAGTGGAGATATTAAAGGGGTTATTGATTCAGGAGCATCACCTTCAAGACCGACAGTGCACATGTGGAGGAAATCAGAAGACATTTCAGCAATGCCAGAAATTCAAATCGGGCATTAACTCATAAATTAATTGGGTTGTTGAGATATTTTGTTGAGCAATTTGAATATTGTAACTTGTTTAAAAAGTCTCTATGGACTAGAAGAAATTGCAGGCATGGAGTGTTGACTCTGTTTGATAGTAATTAGTAGTTATTGTAATAGGACTGAGTAGGTGTTAGTTTTAAAATCCTGAAATGATTGTTTTCAGAACATGATGAGAGAGCTCAGAGAGCCGGTCCTTAGATAGTTTTTAGGATTTCCTTGTAAAAGTAATGTATGGAAGATCAATATGAAAGAGTAACTGTAGGAGAATAGAGAAGAGAAGAAACACTTTGTATTTTTCTTTTTTCTATGAATAATAGAATAGACAAAATTGTCTCAAATTTGGAATGTGTTCATTTGAAATATGATTGAATGAATGTTATTATATATGCATGATTTTGATCAGTTTATTTTCATGTATGAGTGATCGAGAGGTTTGTTGTATGAATCTATAATGAAACTGGATGAGTTTCAATTGTTTCTCCTTAACCTTATATGCAAGGTGTGCGTTGTCTGAGTCTTGAAATGACTCAGAGGGAGGTTCAGAGAGAGAGTAGGTGAAACTCGTGAATCCAGGTGCAAAGAGTGCACAGAGCCTAAAATCGGTTAAGTTCGAAGAAACAACAAAGAGGAACGCCAGGTGGGTGTAAGGTATTTTCTTTTCAAGAAAATCCCTTGAATCTGAGTTATTCGAAATCCTCGAACACAAGGTGTGCATAGAAATTTGAATCTTCAAAGGAGCAAAGCTCAGGAGGGATAACAATTGTAGAGTGTTCATTGAACCAGAGTGAGATATCAGAGGAAGCAAACAAGGTTTGAAAACTCTTGGAGGTTGAATATCCAAGATCGGGAACAATGAAGATTCTGGAAAAGGAACAGTTGACATTGGAGGAGCGTAGAGTTGAGAGTCGACAAGTGTCAGATCTGCAAGAATAGCATAGACCCTAACTCTTTGTGGCAAGGGATCATTTTGGCATTTCGTTACCAAGGAAACGAGAATGAAAACTCCCCCAGAATAGCGAAAGGAGACCGTCAATAAAATCTTGGTCGTCGATCTGTGAAGGATCTAGATCGTAAGACCTAGCACCAAGGACCGATGGTCGTTGGATCCAAGAGAAAGTGGAGAAGGTGGATTTCAGCATTCCATCATAGGAAAAATGGGAGTGTGGACTTCCCCAAGAATTGCGAAAGGGAGAGTCGCGATTGGACATGGACCATTGATCAAGGCGGATCGTGAACTGTTGATCCCGTGTAGTTGAGAGTTTTTGGGGTTTCGGAAAACCAAGGGTTCTAAGGACAGAAGTCATTCGACTTCGCAAGTCGTGAAGTCCCGAAAGACCTCATGACTTAGCCTTAGGTCATGGTAGAATGGTCATATGGTAAGAAGTGATAGGAGGTGTTAATAGCCAGCCAGGTGTTAACTTGTGGATCGGGGTTTCGGCATCCGGGTGTTCAAAGGGAAAGAGTCGTGAGATGAGAAGTCCCGACTCGTGAAATGTGAAAAGACTTTGGTAAGGCTCATGGTCACAACTGGTGGTCACGTGGGGGTTAATCTTGCGCTTGGTGCTCAGACGTACAAGTGGGTTTCGATAGGAGGACCTGTGGATTTGTTTAATAGAGGTTCCAGCAGGGACAAAAGAGTTGTTCCATCTCAAGGAGAAAAATGATCCAGTGACCGGGAGGTTGGAAGACCTTGCTGAGGCAGGGGGGGTTGCATCAGGTGGTATTAGAGAAAGGATTTTTAAATTTTGTAGCAGAGGGTAGATAAAGAAAATACTCTGATACACACCATCGAGTGGTATCAGAGCTAAGATTTGAGTTTGTTTGCAGACAATAAACAAAGGGAAAGGAGGAAAATTGGTATCCTTTGTGGTATCAAAGAAATTTTCAATTTCTATTGTAGGTGACGCAGTACAATCATACTGCCTAGAAGATGCAAAGTGAATGCAGAGATGGAAGAAGAAATGAGGCGACTCAGAATGAGATTAGATGCCATGGAGACAACAGAGCGAAGAGCACTAGATGTTGGTGATATCAATGAAGCTGAGAGTGATGAAGAAGCAGAAGGAGAAGAACATGATGTGGAGGATGCTACATAAGCTCTCTTGATACAAGTTGTTTCAAGAATAGGAGCCAGAGCAAGGATAGAGGTACCTATGTATGAAGGAAATTTGGAAGTTGAATAATTTTTAGATTGGGTACGTGCCATGGACAAATATTTTGATTACGAAGATATCGAAGAAGACAATATGGTGAAGCATACAGTGACAAGATTGAAAAACCATGCAGTGTTATGCTGGGATGAACTACAAACCGAATGTAGGAGAAATGGTAAGAAGAAAATTAAAATCTGGGATAGGATGGTAGCTAAGATGAAATCCAAATTTATCCCGAAGGATTACCAAATCAATCTTTACAAAAGATTGCAGAACCTGAAATATAGGGGTTTATCAGTGAAGGAGTACACTGAAGAATTTTACTAGCTGAACATCAGGGCTGGACAGAAAGAGAATGAAGATGAAAAGACATCCAGATACATCAATTGGCTGAGATATGAAATCCAAGAGGAAATCAACATGATGTCTTTTACTAAAGCCGAGGATTCCTATCAAGTAGCCTTGAAAGCTGAAGAAAAGTTGGCCAAGAGGCAAAGCCAACAAAGCAGAGGTGGAAATTCAAGCAGAGGCAAGGAAACTAGCAGAGAGAAGTTCTAGAAGTCGAATCCTGAAGATGAAAAACAACATAGTCACCATGAGAAGGGTGGAGGCTCCAAATAAGGATAGCATGGAGGAATAATTTATTTTCCCAGAGGAAGAGGAAGAGGAAGAGCCAGAGGAGGCGTAGTTAAATTCTATACCTGTGGAAAAGAAGGACAAAAATCTTGGGAATGTACCAACAAAAAAAGAGAAGGCAGAGAAGCACACATTGTTGAAGCAGAGAATCATGTGGAAGAAGAAGCATCATAAGGAGGAAGAAACCTCATGATGAGGAAGATTATTCTCAAACTAGAAAAGGAACCAGAGAAACCAGTTTAGCGAACAAGCCTGTTCAGAACTGCTTGCAAGACGAAAGACAGAGTTTGCAAGGTGATCATAGATAGTGGAAGCACTGACAATCTGGTATCCACAGATATGGTGGAAAATATGGAGTTGAATACAACTACACATCCAAATCCATACAAGGTATCGTGGTTGCAGAAAGGACATCAAGTCATGGTAAGTCAACAATGTCGGGTTGAATTTAAAATAGGAGGTTACAAAGATGAAATATTGTGTGATGTAATTCCTATGGATGTCTGTCATATTTTATTAGGGAGACTGTGGAAATATGAATGAAAGGTTATTCATGATGGGAGAAAGAATACCTATACCCTAGAAAGGAATGGTAGGACACACATTTTGTTACCCATAGAAGACAAAGAGAAAAAGCCAGAGGCTAGTTCAAGTATACTTTTCATGAGTGGGAAGGAACTCTTGAAAGAAGTCAAGAAGGAGAAATAAATGCAGTTTGTTGTAGTGAGGAAGCCTAGGGTTATCCTTAAAAATACTTTTGTAGAAGATTTGCCTGTAGAAATCCAGGAACTATTACAAAACTTTGCTGATATAGTCGTGGATGAGTTACCACACGCATTACCACCCATTAGGAGTATAAGCCATCATATTGACCTTATTCCAGGAGCTATTTTACCAAACAAATAAGCTTATAGGTTGACACCTATAGAGAATGAGGAAGTCAAGAATCAAGTCCAAGAGTTGTTGGATAAGGGGTTAGTCAGGGAAATCCTAAGCCCATGTGCAATACCAACTGTATTGAGCGCAAAGAAAGATGGAGGATGGAGGATGGAGGATGTGTACAAATTCCTGAGCCATCAACAAGATAACCATTAGATACATATTTCCTTTACACAGGATGGATGATTTGATGGACTATCTGAGTGGAGCAAGCTATTTTTCCAAGATCGACTTGAAGAGAGGATATCATCAAATAAGGATGAGAGAGGGAGATGAATGGAAAACAACATTCAAGACAAATGAAGGATTGTTTGAATGGTTGGTCATGCCGTTTGGATTGACAAATGCACCAAGTACATTTATGAGGTTGATGAATGAAGCGTTGAAAGACTTCATCGAAAAATATTTCATAGTATATCTGGATGACATACTAATCTTCAGCAAGACAAAGGAAGAACACCTAAGACATATGACATCAGTGATGGAAAGGTTGCAGCAAGAGGAATTGCTGATAAATATGAAGAAAAGTTCTTTTATGAAGAAGGATCTCATATACTTGGGTTTCATAATCTCTTCAAATGAATTGAAGATGGACCCAGAAAAAGTGAGAGCAATCAGAGAATGTCCATCACCGAGCAACATATTTGAGGTAAGAAGTTTTCATGGGTTAGCGAGTTTTTATAGGAAATTTATTAGAAATTTCAGTGGCATATGTGCACCCATGTTGGATACTGTGAAGAAGAAGCAAAAGTCCTTTAGTTGGATAAAGTAAGCTGAAAGAAGTTTCAAAGTGTTGAAAGAAAAGATCACAGAGAAGCCAATTATGGTCTTACCAGATTTTGGAAAAACATTTCAGGTGAGATGTGACACAAGTGGATTATCTATTGGAGCAGTCTTGAGTCAAGATAATATGCCAGTTTCTTATTTCAGTGAGAAACTGAATGATGCCAAGAAAAAGTATTCCACGTATGACAAAGAATTTTATGCTATGATTCAAGCTTTGAAAAAATGGAGCAATTATCTAATTCCTAAAGAGTTTGTCTTGTACATTGATAATCATGCTTTGCAATTTATTAATAGGAAAGAAAAGTTGAATCAGAAACATGTAAAATGGGTAGAATTCATGTAGAATTTTACTTTTGTTAGTAAACAAATTGTTGGAACTGCTAACAAAGTTGCAGATGCTTTGAGCAGAAGAAGTTTGATTGTACAGGAATTCCAGGTGGAGACTTTGGGGTTCCAACACCTCAAGGAGATGTATAAAGAAGATGCAAACTTCAAAGAGGCTTATGAGGCATACAAGAATCATTTATTGGGAGATAGAAGCCCATGGACTGAATATTTGATTTAGGATGGATTACTATTCAAGGGAAGCCAATTATGCATTCCAAAGTGCTCAATGAGAGATAACCTACTGAAAGAAAAACACAGTGGAGGTTTAGATGGACACTTTGGTCACGATAAGACTTTGCACAACTGGATCATTCGTATTTTTGGCTGAGCATGAGAACAAAAGTGAAGAATTTTGTAAAAATATGCAGAATTTGTCAGTATACAAAAGGAAGACAACAGAACACGGGTTTGTATAAGCCATTACCAATTCCAAAGAGGTTGTGGGATGCAATTAGTATGGATTTTTTTTTGGCATTGCCTATAACTCAAAAAGGAAGCGATTCTATATTTGTGTTAGTGGATAGATTCTAAAAAATGGCACATTTCATACCATGCCAGAAGACAATAAATGCCACACACATTGCAAATTTGTTTTTTATAGAAGTAGTAAGACTACATGGATTTCCAAGGAGAATAGTTTCAGACAGAGACACCAAATTTGTAGGACACTTTTGGAGGAATCTGTGGAAGAGGCTAGTGACAAACTTATCCTTTAGTTCAACATATCACCCTCAAATAGATGGACAAACTGAAGTAGTAAACAAAAGTCTCAAAAACTTATTGAGAATTTTAGATACTGAGCAAGGTTGACAATGGTATCAAATTCTAGCACAGGTAGAATTTGCATTCAACAATTCAGTGAATAGGAGCACAGGGAAAAGTCCATTTGAAATTGTGTATGGTATACAACCAAGAGGGATTATAGAATTGAGAAATTTGAATCAAGATGAGTTTAGAAGTGCTAGAGCAGAGGATTTTGCAACAGAAATGCAGAAACTCCATGACAGAGTTAGAGAACAGCTACAGGACAATAGTCATAAATACAAGAGCAGAGTTGATCAAAAGAGAAGACAAGTTCAATTCGAAGTTGGAGATGAGGATTTAGCTCATTTGAGAAAAGAGAGGTTTCCAAGGGGAACATATAACAAACTAAATATGAAGAAGATTGGACCATGCAAAATTCTCATAAAATTCACAGCCAATACTTTTGAGATTGAGTTGCCAAACAATGTTGGGATATTGTCGATATTCAATGTTGCAGACTTGTATCCTCACAGGAGAGATGAAGCAGGAGAATTAGATGATCAGAAATAAATTCTGTGGGAAGAACAATCTCCCACAGCAGAAAAACTTCAGATGGAGAAAATTATCGAAGAGAGGGATGGAAAGAAAACCAGGAGAAAGACATATCCTGAATACTTAGTGAAGTGGAAAGATCACCCAATGGAAGATGCAAGTTTGGTCACATAACCTGATATTTTGAAGCATGGAAAAATAGTGCAGGAGCTCATGGACAGGAGTCCATGAAAAAAAAATTAACCGGGGGAGTATGATGCAGGAGCATCACCTTCAAGACCGACAACGCACGCGTGGAGGCAATCAGAAGACATTTTGGCAACGCCATAAATTCAAATCGGGCATTAACTTAGAAATTAATTGGGTTGTTGAGATATTTTGTTGAGCAATTTGAATATTGTAACTTGTTTAAAAAGTCTCTAAGGACTGTAAGAAATCACAAACATGGAGTGTTGACTCTGTCTGATAGTAATTAGTAGTTAATGTAATAGGATTGAGTAGGTGTTAGTTTTAAAAGCCTGAAATGATAGTTTTCAGAATAGGATGAGAGAGCTCAGAGAGTTGATCCTCATATAGATTTCAAGATTTCCTTGTAAAAGTCATATATGGAAGATCAGTATGAAAGAGTAATTGTAGGAGAATAGAGAAGAGAAGAAACACTTTATATTTTTCTTGTTTTTATGAATAATAGAATAGACAAAATTGTCCCGAATTTGGAATGTGTTCATTTGAAATATGATCGAATGAATGTTATTATGTATGCATGATTGTGGTCTGTTTATTTTCATGTATAAGTGATCGAGAGGTTTGTTGTATGAATCTGTAACGAAATTGGATGAGTTTCAATTGTTTCTGTTGAACCTTATATGCAAGGTGTGCATCCCAAACACAAGTTGTGCATTGTCTGAGACTCGAAACGACTCAGAGGGAGGTTCAAAGAGAGAGAGCAGGTGAAACTCGTGAATCCAAGTGCAAGGAGTGCATAGAGCCTAAAATTAGTTAAGTTTGAAGAAATAGAAAAGAGGAACGCCAGGTGGGCGTAAGGTATTTTATTTTCAAGAAAACCCCTTGAATCTCAGTTATTCGAAATCCTCAAATGCAAGGTGTGCATAGGAATTAGAATCTTCAAAGGAACAAATATCAAGAGGGATAACAGTTGTAGAGTGTTCATTGAACCAGAGTGGGATATCATAGGAAGAAAACAAGGTTTGAAAACTCTTGGAGGTTGAATATAAGACCAGGAATATCGAAGGTTATAGAAAAGGAACGGTTGACAATGGAGGAGCATAGAGCCAGGAGCCGACAAGCGTCAGATCTGCAAGAATAGCGCAGACCCTAAATATTTGTGCCAAGGGATCATTTCCTCATTTCATTATCGAGGAAAAAATAATGAAAACTCCCCCAAAATAGTGAAAGGAGATCGCCGATAAAATCTTGTTCGTCAATCTGCGAAGGATCTCGATCATCAGACCTAGTGCCAGGGATCGATAGTCATCGGATCCGAGAGAAAGTGGAGAAGGTGGATTTCGGCATTCTGTCATTGAGAAAACGGGAGTGTGGACTTCCCAAAGAATTGCGAAAGGGAGAGTCACGATTGGACATGGACCGTTGATCATAGCGGATCCTGGACCATTGATCCCGTGTGGTTGAGATTTTTTGGGGTTTCGAAAAACCGAGGGTTCTAAGGACAGAATTCATTCGACTTCGCAAGCCATGAAGTCCTGAAATACCTCGTGACTTAGCCTTATGTCATGTGCAAATGGTCATATGGTAAGAAGTGAAGGGAGGTGCTAATAGCAGGCCAGGCACTGACTCATGGATCAGGGTTTCGACATCTGGGCGTTCAAAGGGAAAGAGTCATGAGACGAGAAGTCCTGACTTGTGAAACGCGAAAATCCTTTGGTAAGGCTCACGGTTGCAACCAGTGGTCACGTGGGGGAAAATATTGCGCTTGGTGCTCAGACATACAAGCAACTTTTGATAGGAGGACCTGTGGATTTGTTTAATAGAGGTTCCAGCAGGGACCAAAGAGTTGTTCCAGCTCGAGGAGAAAAACGATCTAGTGACCGGGAGGTTGACAGACCTTGCTAAGGCAGGGAGGTTGCATTAGTTATTGAGTGAGAAATTTTATGGCATAATTGAATATAATGAAGAAGAAATAGATAATTGGTTGGCTTATTATGCTATAAAAAATCAAGATATTGAGGAGGAAATACATGGAATTTCTCATGACCTAAGAGATTTGGAAGGTGAATTTTTAATATCAAAATCAAGCATGAAATAAATGTTGCACCAATGAAAAATTACATTGAACATTGGTTTAAGAAGGCGATTGATAAATTAACTAAATAAGTCCAAGAAACAAAAGTTGTGACGGTTCCTATAACCGCCAACGAGGAAAATAAAAGGACAAGAGAAAGAAAGTAAACATAGGAGAGACCATCATAGTAAGTTTTGTTTATCATTTTTTCATCCAGTTACTCTGCTTCTTTGACTAGAAAGGTTTAACTGAAATCTGATAACTTCTTCTTGTCTTCTTTCTATAAATTGCTACTCTATCATCGCTGACCATATTCTTTCCACAAGATTACTTGTTTATATTTTCTTTATGGTCTGCGGGAGCCCCAATCCTAGTCTTTTGGAAAAAAACATTTAAATTTCAAATATTTGTAACAGACTTTATACTTTTCAGAAAACCTAAGAGAACTATTTTGAGATCAGTTTTGACGGTGTTTTATAACTCTGAGTTTTGAGTATAAAATATTTGAGATTGATCTGTCATTTTATTTATCTTATCTCCACATGTGTTTACTCTATTAAAGGTCTCTTATGCGTGTAGACCATATTCTTTTATTTTTATGTGATCATAAATATTTAGTTTAACTATGATGGATGTGTAGAAATTTAACTTCTATTTTTCAAATATGTGATGTGTGAGATTCCTGGTCATCTCTTGGGAATTATCTTTCAAAAAAAAAAAAAATTGCAACCCTTACATTTCATTGAATACCATGGTGAAATTTCTGAAAGTCTTATATTATTTTGAAAATCTAGAGTTCAAAGAGTATCATAAAACAAAGAGGAGCAGCACCTCTATAATAACACATGGGAATTTGTATCCCTGTGAGGTTGATGTTTCGATCATGATGGATTCAAGCGTCAACAAAAAGATATACCTATTTTCATTTCCCCATTTTTGGGTTTCCCGAATTTGTAGTAGAAAGGACTTCCTTGGCTTGTCAATGGAGAAAAAAATGTAAAAAGTGGGGGTCATTTAATGTCACTTAGTTAGGATATGTTATGTTTTTAAAGTGAAATTAGGGAAGTAAAATAACTTTAGATTAATAAGTTACTTAACCATGTTTAAAGTGACTTTTAATCTTAAACTAAAAATTGAAGGAAAAATAAGAGTTATATTTGATTTAGTCAAAAAGGGGAAATTCTAGAAGTTACATTTGATTTGGTAAAATAGGGGAAAGTTCTAGAAGGCAAGGAAAAAGGATAAAAGGAGGGGTAGAGCCATGATGATGTGATGGTAAGGTTGTTTCTTCAAACCCTATTAGGACGAGCCTATGAATGGTATACGACATTACCCACTAGGTCAATTGGTTCATTTAATGACCTCAAAGCCATGTTCCTCACTATGTTCTCTCCCCCAATTGCATATGATACCCTTCTCACTAATTTCACCTAGATTGGTTTGAGGAATAATGAGAGAATACAAGATTTTAATCTCAGGTTCAATAAAACTCCGAGCAAGATTCCAGAAGATAAAATACCTAATGACCCAGTGATACTTGGTTGTTATAAGAATGTGATGCCCCCAAATGTACAATATGCAATTAGAACATACCATATGGATACCTTGGAGGAAGCAATGATTAAGGCCACTAATATGGAAGAAATTATTATTGATAGGGGTGTTGACCCCGATATTATCCTGGGAAAAGTATAGAGGAAGCTGGGAGGCCTAAATATTGATGATCAAAGAGCCTCTATCTCGAGAAAGAATGAAGAGCAGAAGCCATGGCCAATCCAAAATCAAACCATTGGAGGTGGTTTTTTTAAGGGAACCATACCATATGTGAATGTAGACCTTGTTGCGACACAAGAAACTAAGAAAATAATTGAGATTGCACAAATGAATAGAATCATCAGGAAAATGCAAAATGAGATAACTAGATTAAGAAGGGATGATAATTATGTATCAAATATGAGAATTTCGATCCAAGATAAAACAAGGAACCCTCCCCAAGAAAACATTGTGATATTCGAAAACCCTCATAATCAACAAAGAAAAAGGGTTCCTAGGAAACCAATCCCAAATGTAGTTGTTCTGGATGATATATATGATGAGAAAATGGTAGAGAAAGGACATGATTATTTACCTGATGAAATTTTTGAAACTGTATAGATGGATGGATGCAAGACGTCCATGTTTATATTTGAAGAAGGTGAAAATTACCCTGACTCACAAGATAATGTTTCCCAAACACAAGTGTTTGTAAATAAATCCAAAAATAAAGATTATTATGAAAAGGAAAATGAACGAATGAAATAAAAAGATAAAGAAAAGGTGAATGAGAAAGAGGCAAATAAAAATGTGACAGACAACACTAGAATAAAGAAGCAACACCTAGTGTTGAACCCTCCCCAGATGAAATACAATGTTGTAGACGACTTGAGTAAGCTGAGGATAACTCTTCATTTTACAGAAGTGGTAAAAATACCTCAACAAAGGGAATTTTTTTTTATATTGTTGGATGATCCATCTGGAAGAATGGAGGTTGTTGTTATAAGTTCAAAACAATGCCAGAACACATCAACTGTCAATTTGAGAGGTAAACTCCCACCTTTTTATATTTCAATTGAAAATCATGATGTTGCACTTCGTAATTTTTTAGTTGACACTAGCGCGACCAATAATATTATACCACTGGAGGTCATGGAGGCATTGGGTATGATTTGCACCAAATATTATGAAATAGGTGAAAGAATATATGCAATTGATTCCAAACAAGTGCCAACTTATGGGGAAATCAACGATTTCCATGCTTGGATCACAGAGGCTCCCCATATTATTACAATTTTCAATATTTTTTTGGTAGACCTTCCTCCTGCATATGGAGTTTTCTTGGGAAGAAATTGTTCATATATGATTGGGGGGTACATAATGAATGATGGAAGTTGCATGATGCTACCATATCAAGAAGGAGAAATGATTAAGGTCCCTCATGAACCCAGGAGGTCATTTTCCTTCAAAAAGAAGGATAATGAACTAATGGGAGAGTATATTGATGTTGGGATCGAAAAATACACTATCCTAGACATGGAGCAGATTGAAGACATGGAGAATCAAAAGCATCAGTTTAAAGTTTATTGGAGGATGTCATTTGATGGATCTTTCTCAAGTTCCAAGAGTGGAGTTGGAATGATCCTGATAAACCCAGAAAATATTTTTCATCCACATGCTATAAGACTTGAATTTGTGTGCACCAATAATGAGGCAAAATACGAAGCTTTGATTCAAGGAATGATTCTTGCACGAGAAATGAAGATAGAAAATCTAATTGTGACAGGTGAATTTGAGTTGGTAATAAATCAAGTTACCCAAAGATATAAGATTAAAAAGGAAATACTCAAATTATATTTCAAAAGAGTTAATGAATTGATGGAATCCTTCATTTATTTCAACATTTCTTTCATCCCAAGGGACAAAAATTAGAAGGTAGATTGATTAGCTTTGGCAGCCTCACTGTCAAACCCAAATGATGTTCAAATAAAAACATATTTTCAATTAAAATAATATTCTGACCTTCTGTGCCTGACAATCAGGAGTATTTACAAGTATATGAGAATGATGAACAATTGGAAAAAAATTTGATGAATGATGATGAAGATGAGGATAATCACATAACTGTTGTCCTGAGTAATTGTATTCAATCTACATCTCTTTTTACAAGAGACTATAATGCAAAAAACATCTTGGAAGAAGCATCGCTTCGAAAAGTCTAAGAAACAAGAAAGATTAATATTGGAACTTATAGTTCCCCAAAATATGTCAATTTTGGAGTTGATTGCACAATTTATGAAGTTGATCAATATGTCTCATTATTTAAAGAATATCTTGATTTGTTCACATGGAATTATGATGATTTGAAAGCATATGATAAAAAAATATTTCAACACATTATTCCCTTAAGATAAGGGGCAAATCCTGTCAGGCAGAAGATAGGGATAATGAACCCCAAATTAAAACCACTGGTAAAGGTAGAATTGGAAAAATGAAAGAAGGATGGAATAATATACCCCATTAGACACTCTGACTAGCTTTCAAACCCTGTGATTGTGAGAAAAAAGACCGGGGAGATTCAGATGTGTGTATATTTTAGGGATCTTAACAAATAAAGCATAAAGGATAATTATCCTTTTCCTAACATGGATTTTCTTCTCCAAAAAGTCAAAAGATCAGCCTACATGTCCATGTTAGATGGATTTTTTGGGTATAATCAAGTCCTTGTTGTTGAGGAATACAAAGAAAAGAAAACTTTTATAACACCTTGGGAGATATATGCATATGCTTGGATGCCCTTTGGTTTAAAAAACAAGCTATATTTCAAAAGGCTGCGGATCATGCTTTTGAGGGGTTGATAGGAAAATTCATGGTGGACTATCAAGATGATTTAACAGTACACTCAAAAACAAGGAGTGATCACATTCATCACCTGAGGAAATGTTTTGACAGGTGTAGGTTATATGGTGTTTCTTTAAATAAATAAAAAAATGTTTATTTGTTGTAACTGAAGGCAAACTATTGGGTGATATTGTGTGCAAGGAATGAATCTATATCAATCTAGAGAGAGTTAAATATATAAATGAACTCAACTCCCCATCAACTAAGAAGGGAGTTTAGTCATTTTTTGGAAAAATCAACTTTGTACGAAGATTTGTCCCTATCTATGCAAGTATTGTGAAGCCGATCGATTTATTGTTGAAAAGGGACCAAAGGTTTGAATGGACCATGGATACACATGAAGATTTTAATAATCTCAAAAAGGAAATCACTACATCTCCAATCCTCATTAGACCATATTTTCAAAGAGACTTCATCATTTATTCATTCGCTACAGAGATGGTTGTTGCATCTCTTCTTACTCAGAGAAATTCCAAGGGTGAAGAATTGCCAATTAGTTTCATGAGAAAGACCCTTCATGATTATGAATTGAGATATTCAAAATTGGAGAAGCAAGCCCTATCTCTTGTAAAAGCAATGGTGCACTTTCAAAATTATATATTAAATTCTCATGTCACTGCATATGTTCCATCCTCTCCTGTGAAGATGCTTTTAAATCAACAATTGAGAGAAGGAAAATGGGAAAACTAGTTGGCGGAGATTCAAGAATATGATGTTGAAATTAAACATTTAAAAGAAGTTAAAGGACAGGGTTTATGTAATCTCATTGCAAATAGTGATTCTTTGGATGGAGTAATTATGATTTCAGTAGGAGAACCCACGAAATTTTCATAATGGTATAAAGATATTATATTCTACTTAGGGTCTAGATAATTTCCAGTCACCATGAACCCTAAATAGTGAAGAACATTGAAAATGAAGTCACCTCAATATGTGTTGATTGTTGATATATTGTTTAGGACGAACTATGATGGCATATTGTTGAGATGTGTTGATGAAAAGAAAGTTCAAGAATTGATGAAATAATTCCATGAAGGTATATGTGGTGAACATTTTGCACCTACCACCACCACCCATAAAATAATAAGAGATGTGTTTTATTGGCCATCATTTTTTAAAGACTCATATGCTACCATAAGGAAGTGTGTATCTTGTCAACAATTTTCAGGGAAAATGAAAAAATCTGCAATGCCATTATAGCCTATATCTATAAAACAACCATTTTCCCAATGAGGACTCAATGTTGTTGGACCAATAAATCCAAAGTCAAGAAAAGGATATACATATATCCTCATCGCTATAGATTATTTTACAAAATGGTCGGAAGCAGTGGCATTAAAAAGGGTTTATTCTAAAGAGTTGATTAAGTTTCTCAAAGATAATATTTTGTCAAGGTTTGATGTCCCAGAAAAATTAATTACTGACAATGGCTCAATTTTCATTGGTTCAAAATTTACAGAATTTTGTGGAGAATATGAGATTGCTATGGGACAGTCATCAAATTATTATCCACAAGGGAATGGTCTTAAAGAGTCCACTAATAAGACACTCATTCGGATATTGAAGAAAACTATTGATAAGAACCAACGAAATTGACATTTGAAGTTGACGGATGCTTTGTGGGGCGAGCAGAATGACTCTGAAAGATAGCATGAGGATGTATCTGTACACGTTGGTTTATGCTAAAGAAGCAAAAATTCCAATTAGCCTCAAACTAAATGCCTTGACTTTTGTAGTTAATACAGAGGATGCAGAAGATAGTTCACCTATGAAAAGAAAGTGAACCATTTATTGAAATTGGAGGAAGAACGAAGTAAATCCTTGAATAGAACTTCTTAGATATAGAAAAGTATTAAAAAACATTTTGATTAGAACGCAGCCATAAATAATTTTCAAAAGGAAGAACTGGTGTTACTTTAGAACAAAGCTAAGGAGAAACCATCGATGCACACAAAACTCGAAGCACTTTGGGTTGGACCATATATCGTTGAAAATATCCTGGGTTTTAATGCTTATATACTCAACGATATGAAGGGTAAAATGTTAATGTTGCTTGTTAATGGGAAACATTTGAAAGATTTCTTCGCCTGAAATTTTCTCATTTCCTTGTACATAATTTTCATTTATTTATTTTGTATATCCTTACCTTTCGACTCCATATCCTAATGGATGGAATCATTTGGTCATGAATATTATGGATTCTTGATAACCCATAGGGGGTTATCATCCCATAGTTGGAGCCAGTTGTTGAGATCATTTCATGCTTCCTTTTTTTCCTTCCACATTATATCTTCCCTACTTCTTTTTTCCATTTATTTTCTGTCTTCTACATCTCCCCTTATTTCCCTTTTTCTTTTATCCCTTATTCTCTCCCTTTTGGGTTACTATACTTAGTCATATTTTAGTGGTTCGTGGGTTGGTAGTTTGGTGAGCCTTCATCTCCACCCACTTTCTCATGTCATCAGTCTGCTACTACACTTAGCCATTTTTAAATTGCAAGGGTTCGCAGGTTCAAGCCCTTATCCTCCAAGATCTGTGACCTTCACTTTGCACCCGAATTTTCGTGATCTACATTTTGACCATCAACCTTGTCGCGGGTGTCGAGTCCCAAAGTATTTTATTCCTCTTTCATGCAAGTCTGACCGACCGCCTTTCTACACTTAGTATATTTTTGATCATCCATAACCATGGATTCGCGGGTTCTCGGGTTGGTGGGTTCATGAAAAGTTTTATATTCAAACTCTCTCTCGTTCGTCCCTACCATTTTGTTACTTTTCCCAATACACATTAAGTGTTATTTAATGCTAACAAATGTTGTGTAGGATCCGAAAATATCATCATTAATGGTGAAAGGCTCAAGGAATTACTCATTAATCTCATTAAACTTTCATATTCCAAGAGATTAAATTATCATTATCTCTCTGAAAAGATTTATTTGAGGTTATTATCCAGTTGAAGAAATAGTCTAGTCAACCTATGGCAACATGAACTAGACAACAATTTTGTGGTGATATTCTGAATATATTTGGTCGTGAAGGCCAGAACTTCCAGTGGTCAATAGAAAAGTCATATTATTCCTCTCCTCATGCACATAAAGATGTAATTTGGGAATATGGAATCGCTAGTGTTGGGTGTGTTCCTGAGGTTTTTGATTGTAAGGAACTCGTTGCATGGTGTGTGGAAAAGTATGTGCCAAGTCAAATAATTATACAGCTCCAGGATCATTCTCTGATTTCTCTTTCACCTCAAGTTTTTCACAATATGTTAAAGTTTCCAGAGATGAATCTTACTTTCAAAGGTGAAGATTGTAGAGAATTATTGAAGAAACATAACAATGGGCTTGACCTCCTACCGAAATATTTGGAGAATCCTACATCTATCCCAGCAGACATAACCAGAATCCAGGTTAAGTCTTTTAAAAACCCTTATTGAGAAATTGCATGGATATTTACTAGGTTGAAAGATTAGGAAAGCATTGCTTCTATCTATCACATGATTTTATATATTATGTATTTTACAGTACAATAACATGCCATCTTTTATTGGGGAAAACTCATTTCTATCGAAATCTCGTCTTGGTTATCACACTATAAAAATGACAAAAAATTCTTTATGGACTCTTATATGATATTTGATATTGTGCATTGTTTTCAATTCCCAAACTTAACCATAAGTAAGAGGGTGAATTGTGAAACAGATCTAGTTACCTTTTGATATCATGCGTTATGAAGACATAAGACCCCTCTGTTTTTCTATGAAGTTTATAATAATTTTGTTTCAGTCTTCAAAAGGTTGTTGTTGGGTGAAAACACTTCAATGATATATCATCAAGATACCATATTTTTAGAGAAAAAAGGGACAATAGAACAAATGGAAAATCATAGTGTCATAAGGATATTTTGCTTGAAAGAGAATCCTTCTTTTCTCACATATCATGCAAGATACCAGATATATAAAATATGCAGAACATAAATAAAATGCTAGAAATGGCAGAATAACAGTAAAATATCCAGCATAATCTTCACAATACACAGAAATGATATACGAAATAGCAATAGAAAAAATACTTTGATTTAGAAAGAAATGTCCGTAGGCCTCTTCGAGGGGGAAACCTCCAGTCGAGCAGCACTCTGTTACAATAATATCCAAGATAGGGTTCTCATACCCTCGCCCCTTATTTATACTAAATATGTCTATTAAGAGAAGCATCTAGAGGAAGATCCTTCTAGAAGCGGAAGCTTCTATTAGGTCTTCTTACA
>JZKD02S1256919.1:288605-300577 GCA_000966675.3 Picea glauca
GGTGGGGTAGGAGTAATGGCATGGGGGCGTGGGATATTACGTAGGGGGATGGGACGTGGGATAGGAGGAGGTGAATGAGGTGTATGGGACTTAGGATAAGGTTTGAACTAGATATCTTCCAATCTCGACCTAAACCGGATAACTGAGAAACAAAGTCAGGAGGAGTAGCTTTCATCCAATCAGAAAATGAAGTTGCGTTTCCTATGTTTAGGTTCCATTCTCCATTAGTCATGCCAGCCAGCAGGTAAGGACCAAGCATAATTGCTTGAACTGATTGAAACTGAGGGCAATCGTCTTTAATGTTCTCTCTCCTGAGGCTAACTGGAAATGATAAAGCCAACTTGTCTCGTGATATCCATTTTCTTGTGACTGTCAAAAAGTTTCCTGGGTCTGGTAATGATATATCTACTCCATTCAGCATTGCTTTTGCACTTTTTGCAACTGTACATAATGGTATCCTTATATTCACAGTCGACTCTTCCTCCTCTGACTTTGCATCCTCGAATGTTGAGAACTCCATTGACACATGGGGGATTGGGTCCATCTTCCTGGAAGTATATAGAATCTCCCAATTTTGAGAATGACTCAATGCCTATACCATAATAGCACCAGAATGAATCGTATTTTGTACCCCAACCATGACAGGTAACAGCCTTGGAACTTCCAGGCCCTAGAGGAGGCATATAAATCATGATTCCGGGTTCATGGCCTCTTTGGATGCTAAGCACGCCATTTTTCAAAGCTCGCTCATAATAATCTGCATATGCCATTTCTTTGGTCCATCGAAACAAATGACGAGCAACCTTCAACATGTTATGAGTAGTACCAGACTCTTCATTCTCTGGGCCAAGTGCACTAGCAAGCCGCTTTGGGTCGTACCATAATTCACTGTAAGAAGTTTCGTCAGTCGCATAAGCATGTGATGAATCAACAATATCCATGAAATAGATGCCAATTTCCTTGTAAAGTGGATCACCAGTGACTTCATACCGAATTTGTGATCCAACAACCACGGGAATATGTGTATTTGCAAGAAATCCAGAAAGGTTGTCAGCTTTAACAGCTAGCAATCCCAAAAAGCATGGCTTGTCGAACAGGTGTGTGAGCTCCAAGTGTCTCTGATCTCTTGATAATGTGTATAAGCGGTAGAGAACGTCATTCATTCCATCAACCTCATCATCAAGAGAATACCAATGTCTCTCTATTGTGTATTTTAAAATAACATTTTGTACACGATAGTAAAAATATTCGGCCATCCACACGGTCATATTAAATGCTTGAGTATTTCCAGCAAATGTATATTGATCCAGCAATCCTGACATGACCTTTTGTATAGTATAATATGGTGCCCAAATAGGTTTGATGGCTTCAAAACGATCAAAGAACTCAGAGGAAAAGGCTGAAAGGTAGCATGTTCCCATTTCTTTCTGGCATTCATCAAGAGCAGTAACCGCAACAGTCATCTTTTGCTGCACCATGTCATTATGGTACTTGCCCACATCATCGCTGTCGTAGTCCTCTTCATACTGATCAACAATTCTATCTGCGCGCACATGAAACTGCATGGAATCTATGGCTACATTATAACATGGAGAGTCCTGTAGATCGTCCACTTATGTGCGCGTCCAACAATTGAGAAAGTAAACAGTGAGTGGGAATGAAACCCCTGTCGTTGGTGCAGATGCGTGGCTCCAATCAACACCTTGAAAACTGGTTCGAACATCAGGCAAGGGATAACAGCTGCATTTTATATATTTTTTAATTTCCTGCGAGCGATATCCCACATTCATGCCTTGAACTGAACTTTAGGTAATTATATTAACCAATAGTTATAAGTTGTGTCAATGAAATGAGCCTGAGGCTTGGGCTTTGGGGTTTGGTGTTGGTGTAGTGCGCGCTTGTGGGTTTGTTGTTGGTTTGGTGCTAGCTCTCGGTGTTGAATGCGTGGAGATTGGCTCTCGCCCAATATTAAATTTTGGACAATAATTTTTTAAATTTTGAATAAAACTTCTACATAAAGGCCGAGGGGGGGCACTTTTTGCTCAATTCACCAAAATAAGTTATAAAAACCCAATTTTGGCGAGTAAACCCAACCTTATATTCGACCCGCCAAAGTAAAAATTTTTCCATTCAAACCAAACCATCATTTTTTTTGCTAAAAAATGCACCGGAACGCGCTTTGAAGCTTGCGCGCAAGAGTTCATCTTACGCTGGGTGAGTGTCGAACGCTTTGTGCCGCCTTTGCCGAGCATCGTGAGTAAAGACATAATGCCTGAGATAGATACATGTTAGTTAGAAAACTGATCCCCTATTATATAGGGTTCTAACAACCCCCAAGCTGGGACCGAGCTCCACCCCAAGGCAAGGAATTCTAGGCTAAACTGAGGTTACAAGGATTTAGCATAGAAATATCTGGAAAGGTTCTTCCCAAAGATGACATCTTACGCCCACTACTACTAGACTCTCATTCCCCACATGCATGTTCCACCCGAGAGTATACACCTTCACACGCATAGTCCATCAATGCTAACCTCCTCTCTGGGTCTCGGCAACAGGCCGGATTAGGAAGTCTTAGAGTCTAAAGCTGGTGCTGGGCACTCTCTGGAAGAAACCGCTTCCCAGCAAACTCTTTCACCTGGAAAGATTTGCTCATAGGCCTGACAACTTACTTCTTCCAACCACAGTCACCTCCATCACCAGAAGAGAGGGAATACACCCACTCTGAACGAGCTTACTCTGGTCAATATGCTACGCGCAGTCCAGCAATGTGCAGCCGCAACAGCCAATTGGGAAAAATAGACACGCGCTTCCCAAACAGGTTCAACAATCATGGGATAGTCTTCAGGATCTGGTTTTGGTATTGTACCAGGGTAATCTTGCAGAGGTCCCCCACTGGTTCACGCTCAGACAGTCAGGTAGAATGGAGAGATCCCTCCCGTGGTTCATTCTTGGTGATTATATTTGCATGCACCAGGGTTGACACTTGTCACCCTGGGAACTGCATGCATTCCCATAGCATGCATCCCTTTTGCTCGTTTCCCCTGCCAGGAACTTAGGATAAGATAATATGCACATGACTCTTTGGAAATAATATTAAAATATTATTCCAGGCCTAAGCCCCCTAGGCTTATCCCCTAGGATCAACACTCAGCCCATTTTTCCCTCCTTCCAGCCCCTAGTCCCTTGCCCACTCTGTGGATGCTCAGTCCCCCATCACTCATTCATCGTGGTCGGTCTGCACCTGGCGGTGTTTATATTTTATTGATGTGCTGCATACATACATATACAAAATCCAGGCCCTTGGCCTTCAACCCTTAGGCTCTCTGGCCTAATCAAACACATAAGCCTACCGGCTTATACAAAACTTGGCTCACCAGCCTATAACACATATTTACAATCTCTTTCAGATCATGGTTTACATCGGGGCTCGGCCTTGGGGACACTACAATCCCCTCCCCTTATTTTTGCACTGTCCTCAATGCAACTTTACATAGCATCTGCAAGCTTTTCAAAATTTTCAAAAAGATGCAGGTACTCTGCCCGCATAACATCTGCATGCTCCCATGTCCCGTCCTCAGGACCGTACTAGGTCCACTAGACCTTTACAAGATCTATAGCTCGATTCCGAAGCTGTTTGCTTTTCCTGTCCAATATGCGTACAGGATGCACTTGCAGGACACCTTCTGGTTCCACCTGAATCACAGTCCAATCGATAACATGATTAGCATCAGGTACATATTTCTTAAGAAATGAAAAATGAAACACATTATGTACAGTCATAGATGCAGGTAATGCAAGCATGTATGCAACTAGCCCAATCCTTTCCAGGATTTCGAATGGCCCACAAAATCTTGCTGCCAACTTGGTGCAACTTCCCAATTTCAGGGAACTCCTGTTAGTTTTCACTTTCAGGAAGACATGGTCACCCACTTTGAATTCTCTATGGGTTCTGTTACTATCACCGTAACTTTTCTTCCTATCCTGGGCATCTTTCAGATTCTATTTGATTTTTATCATCTGATCTTCCATCTCTTTGAGTAGTTTGGGTCCTACTACTACCCTGTCAGCTGGATTATCCCAGCTCACTGGAGTGTTGCATTTTCTTCCATAAAGCGCTTCGAATGGGCTCATCTTCAGAGATGTATGATACCTATTATTGTAGGCGAATTCTACCAAATGCAGGTAGTCTTCCCACCTTGATGGTTTATCCATCACATACATTCTTATCATGTCTTCTATTACTCTATTTACCCTTTCTGTCTGTCCATCCGACTCGGGATGATACACTGTACTAAAGTTCAGATTTGTTCTGAATCCTTTGAACATTCCTTTCCAGAAATTTGAAGTGACTTTCGGGTCCCTATCAAACACAATTGTCTTAGGAATTCCATGCAAGCGTGCAACTTCTTTTAAAAAGATATCAACAACATTTGCTGCTCTGTGGGTGGTTTTCAGTGGAATAAAATGGGCAACTTTAGTAAGCTTGTCCACCACCACCATGATTGAATCATGCTGCTTGCTTGTTCTGGGCAATCCTGTGATAAAATCCATTGTTACCACGTCCCATTTCCACTCAGGAATAGGTAAAGGCTGCAACAACCCTGCTGGGTGTCTATGCTCAGCCTTAACCTTTTGGCACTCCATACATCTGGCGATGTACTCAGCAATTTATTTCTTCAAACCCGGCCAAAAATAATGGCTTTTGACTGCTGACACAGTCTTCTGATATCCAGGATGTCCAGCATAAGCCGCGTTATGCATCTCCTTTAGAATTGCCATCTTTAATTCTTGGTCATTAGGTACATACACTCTGTTTTTATACAGAAGTAAACCACTAGTTCCCAAAGTGTAAATTTCTTGGTTCTTTGGTCCTTCACGTTGTGGTAGCTTTGCTACAAGTCTTTTGTACTGCAAATCAGCATTTGCAGCGTCAAGAATTCTGTCTTTAATCTCAGTTCTGTACATGCTAATGGCTGTAGCATGTAATTCGTGCACTTTTCTATTAAGTGCATCAGCCGCCTTATTTTCTTTCCCTTTGATATGCTTGATATCAAAGTCATATTCGCACAGAAACTCCAGCCATCTGATTTGCCTGGCGTTTAAGGTCGACTGATCAAACAAATACTTCAGACCGTTATGGTCTGTTCTCAACTCGAATTTCTTGCCCATGAGGTAATGTCTCCATTTCCTCAGGGTGTGGACAATTGCTACCAGCTCCAAATCATGAGTGGCATAATTCTTCTCATGTTCCTTCAACTTTCAGGATTCATAGCAGACTACAAATCCTTCTTGGCTGAGAACTCCTCCCAGCCCTTCCTTACACGCATCTGTGCAAACTACGTAATCCTTTTTTGGATCTGCAATCTTCAGGATTGGGGCACTAGTTAGCAGCTGCTTCAATTACTGGAAGCTGCTCTCACATTCTTCAGTCCACTGGAACTTCTTTCCCTTCCTTTGCAAGAAAGTGATAGAATGGGCTATCCTTGAGAATCCAGCTATAAACCTCCTATAGTAGCCTGCCAGACCCATAAAGGATCTAACTTCTGTCACATTCTTTGGCGCTGGCCATTCTCGAATGGCCTGTACCATTTCAGGATCCACAGCGATCCCTTCTTCAGAGATTATATGTCCCAAGTAATGGATCTTCTTTTGGTAAAATGAGCACTTTCTCAGTTTCGCGTACAACTGGTGTTCTCTCAACACCTGCAGCACCATTCTAAGGTGTTGTTCATGTTCTTCCTCTACCTGGGAATACACCAAGATATCATCTAAGAATACTATGACAAACTTGTCCAGATAATTTCTGAACACTCCATTCATTAAGCACATGAAGACAGCAGGCGCGTTGGACAGTCCAAACGACACCACTGTAAATTCATAGTGACCATACCTTGTTCTAAAGGTGGTCTTGCTGATGTCTTCATATTTTATCCTCACTTGATGATATCCAGATAGAAGATCTATTTTTGAAAATACTTTCACATCCTTCAATTGATCAAAAAGATCGTCAATCCTTGGCAGAGGATATTTGTTCTTGACAGTGACTTTATTCAACTGCCGAAAGTCAATGCACAGCCTCATCGTCCCATATTTCTTCCTCACAAATAGGACTGGGTCTCCCCATGGTGACACACTGGGGTGAATGTAACCTTTCTTTAGTAGTTCTTCAAGCTGCAATTGCAACTCTTTCAACTCTGGTGTGCTCATTCTATAAGGAGCCTTTGAAACTGGAGCTGCTCCAGGCATAAAATTTATAGCAAAATTGATGTCACTTTTCGGAGGTAGTCCAGACACCTCTTGAAACACGTTCTCAAACTCTTTGAGCACCCTGTGGTCTTCCAGATTCGAGACCACATTTTGGAATACTTCTTCCACCCGGGCTGCAAATAATTGACATCCTTTCCGGTAACATTTCTTCAGTTGCATGGCTAAGATTTCTCTAACAGCCACAGCTCTGGGAATTCCTTGAACTATTACCTAATTTCCCTCTTCGTCCAGACATGTGAACCTCTTGTTTCGACAATCCAGAAGGGCATGGTACTGGTCCAACCAATCCATCCCAATTAAGCAATCATACGAGCCTAAAGGCAGAATGTTCAATTCAGCCTTAGTGCTCATTCCTTTCATGTCCATTGAACAGGACTTAACCAATTCAATGACCTTCCGCTTGGTCCCTATGGCTAACTGTACTAACCAAGAATTCTCATGTTTTCTTCTCGTTAGATGCAAAATTTCCACCACTTTAGGATCTACATAACTATGGCTAGCCCCTGAATCAATTAAAATAACAAGTGGTCGGTTGTTGATCATACCTTCCACTTCAATCATGTGATATTGAAATTCCGCTTGCTTGTTGTCCAGGGCTGCGTAGATCCTCGACATTCTGCTGCCCATATCGTCCACTGTTTCAGCTTGCTGAACAGTATGTATAGTTCTTGCCTTACGATTTTTATGGGGACAATCTCTGTACTTGTGGTTTCCTTGATAGCCCCAACATTGAATGGGTGTCAGTCTCTGTCTTTGTGCACCCTCTTCAATCCTTCCCATCTCTCTAAACGATGGTTGTCCCTGGGGACTATTTCTGAAAAAGGGAGTTATATTTCCCTTCTGCCTCTGTTCTTTCTTAACCCTCTTCTGGTCATCCCAAGCCTTCCGAAAGGTAGGCTTTTCTCTTTGCTGTTCGTATAGGCATTTCACCCTTCTTATGGTTTCTTCCATGGTCTTAGGATCATCATATTGAATCTTGTCACCAATGGAAGGTGGCAGTCCACTTAGGTAACTCTGAATTTTAACATCTTTGTCCTTGATGAATGGAACATACTTCAATAGTTCCAAAAAAATTCGTTCATACTCATCAATGGTCATACTTCCCAACTTAAGTTCAAAGAACTCCTTCATTTTTATGTCATAGTATCTTTTAGTCAGGTATTTCTTCTCGAAATACCTCTTAAATTCCTTCCAAGTGACCTGTTTCTCTCTGATGTGCTGCACCTGCACAAACTGATCCCACCACTTGGAGGATTTTCCTTTCAGTTGGTACATGGCAATTCTTCCTTCTGCATGGGCAGAATAATTCTGCAGCTGGAAGAATTTCTTCATGCCCAACAACCAAGTTTCAGCATCTTCCTCCTTCTTATGCTCTCCATCAAATGTTGGAGGTTTAATTTTATTCATCTCTCCTTTCAATTCCTCCCTTCCAGATTTTTGATGTTTTCTGGTAGGGAACGGGCTTGAACTGCTATGTGTCTCCCTGTCCAAATGTTTTTGGGAGCGACTGTGATGTCGGCTACCACTCCTCGATTTGCTTCTTCTCCCATGATTTCTGCGACTCTATGTCGTGCCTGAGTCTCTTCCCTTCTCAAGTTTCTTCTCTATTCTTTCTAGACTCTTTAAAAATTTTAAGTTTAATGCCCCTTGTCGATCCCTAACTTTCATGAGCTTTGGTCTATCAGCTCGACGCTCCTTGGCCTCTCTTTGCAGCCCTTCAATGATTTTCATCATATGTCCTTCCTTATCCATCTCTTTTCCATGCCCATTAGAGTTCGATCCTTCGAATCCCATGTTAACATCCTTTCCTTCTCGTTCATTTTTCCCCAATCCATACTCGGCATTGATTAACTGGGGTTCTAACCTTCGTTGAACTCTGCACACGCACTGTGAAATTCGATTTAAAATTGTTAGGCCATTAAACCTTCACGAACAACCACAATATTATAAGCCAGTTCGAGTAAAATAAAAGACATTTCGATTTTAAGATAAGTTTTTCGAGCTCTCAATAGGCTCTTCAAATTTCTTGTTTTCGAAACTTCAGTTTCTCGGTACTTCGGTTTTCGGAACCTCAGGTTTTTGGTACCCGGAAGTTCACTATGCAATAGTGACCTCCTACTCCCTTTTACTAAAATTCCCTGACATCCAAAATTTTGGGTTTAATTAACTCTGACCCCCACAGTACCGCTGTCGCCCTTAACTATGATGGGACATAGCGCGTTCCGAAAGGTCCACGTCACCTTTGGTGATGTCATTGGGTTCCCACCCACTTGCCTTGTCTTCACACTCACTAGCACGTGGTGCTCTTTAGGTTTCTATGGGTACATCTTCCCGATTGAGGTTTCGGGTATCGGGGTTTCGTGATCCCCGACGACATGAGTTCTTGTCCTCACGAACTACCGATCCCCGATTTGCCAATGCGCCTTTTTGCCTTAACCCCCCAGCTATGCCGAGGTCCATGTGACCTCTACCTTGTGACCGTAATCAAACTGCTCATCGGGGTTTCGGGGTTCGGATTTTCACAACGCATGGACTCCTTGTCCCCACGATTCCCGATTTGCCGAATCCCGATTTCCGATAGATGACTATTCTATCGGGACTTTCCCCAATTTCCCTAATTTCCCAATGCGCTACCTTGTCGTCTTAGCCTCCACCGACTAAGCCTTTAATCCACACGACTGGCTACTATAAGACCATCGTCTTATGTCCCTTATCGGGGTTTCAGGGTTTGAGGTGTCGAGCTACACATGTATTCGGAACTCCTGATTCTCCGATGTGCTTTGGCCCTCTAAGCGAAGCCCTGGCCTTGTGACCACAATTTCCCGAGACCGTAGTCCTACCTCCTGTTGGGGCTATGGGGTTTACGATGTCATAAAACACTCTACCCCAAGACTCACGATCCTCCGACTCCCGACGCGTTCCTTTACACGTTAGCCCCTGCTATGGCTCTACACCATGTGACCGCTGACTCGTGACCCCGGCCTTTTCCCTTATCGGGGTTCAGGGTTTCATGAATTTAAATGTGCCAAAAATCTTGACAACGGAATCCCCAATTTCCCAATGAGCTTTGACCTCCATCCAGCTGACGGTGCTTCTCTCAGTCCCGCTATGACTGACAGTTGTTCTCCACCGATCGGGGTTTCGTGGGTCGCAATTTCGAAGTGCACAAGTCACTCGTCACCGGGATCCCTGATATCCTGATGAACTCCAACCTCTGACGGGTTTGGCTCCTTGTTGGGATTTCTCCGATGGCGCAGATCTCTGCCATGCGTCTTCTAAATGAACGATCCCGATCTTGTCGGTAAATCGCGGATCACGATTCCGAGTGACAAGAGTTCTGTGTACTTGAGAACTCCGATACGCTGATTTTCGACTCTCTTTGGATCTTCTGACGCGTGTCCAGCCGAGATTCACGGCTATGGTTTCTTCGGTGTTTCGAGACTCACAAGGTCTCGGTTCTCTCAACTTCTAAAACCCCGATGACTCCAATATCTTGACATCTCTCGGGGACTTCTCCTCTACCCATGAGGACTTAAACCCTGTGCAACTTCTGTCAACTCGGATGGTTGACGGGTAATTCCTCAGTGATCTTACGACTCACGATCCTCCCGAGTTTAAACTCCTAGTGTGGCCGTAACCTCTTATGCAGTACCCAAAGGCTTTAAACCTTGTGCACATTCTCCAGATATGACAATTACAAGGGTTCGCCTTCCCTCCCAAATAGATCCTATGGTTCTAACACCACCAGCGTGGAGTCCTCTCTCCCTGTGGACTCATACCATACTAGTTGTTGTTTCATAGCTCCGTTATACCTCTTGAGCTTAATAAAAACTCGTCAAGTGTCTCCTTGACACTTTGGAGCAAACCAGGGTCTGAAATTGGTCTTCCCGACTCAATTTCCCCTCGCATTCTCAGTCCAAAGACCTCTCCACTGGCCCATTTAGGCTTAGTGTCGAAACCTGGGCTTTGATACCAATTTGTAGTGTACCTTTTTCACAGTTCGGAGCTTACTCACGCTCTGATACCAATTTGTAGACATCTTTTTAATAATAAACACGGGCCAGTATAACCACATGCATTTAACACAATTATACACATTTAAATTACAGAGTAAAACATATCTCGTTACTACTATAATTAAAACATTCCATACCATCTAACAATAATTCATTTACACAACGAAAAACATGATACATAATCAGGACGGTCGTGCACAACATGATCAAAGCATAATTCAAATACTTATCTTTTTACAGCTGTAGAAAATCACCAACCAAGTGCAGGCCTTCCACGAACCTCCCAGCCTTAGACCACACTGTTCATCAGCTCAACAATGGGTCACCCCCGAGATAGGACTGAGCTCCACCCCAAAGCAAGGAATTCTAGGCTAAGGTGAGGTTACAGGGATTTAGCACAGAAATATCTGGAAAGGTTCTTCCCAAAGATGCCATCTTACACCCACTACTACCAGACTCTCATTCCCCACATGCCTGTTCCGCCCAGGAGTATACACCTTCACATGCACAGTCCATCGGTGCTAACCTCCTCTCCGAGTCTCAGCAACAAGCCAGATCAAGAAGTCTCAGAGTCTGAAGCTGGTGCTGGGCACTCTCTGGAAGAAACCGCTTCCACGCAAACTCTTTCACCTGGAAAGAGTTGCTCACAGGCCTGACAACTTACTTCTTCCAACCAAAGTCACCTCCCTCACCAGAAGAGAGGGAATACACCCGCTCAGAATGAGCTTACTCTGGTCAATATGCTACGCGCAGTCCAGCACTGCACAACCGCAACAACCAATTGGGAAAAATAGACACGCGCTTCCCAAACAGGTTCAGCAATCATGGGATAGTCTTTAGGATCTGGTTTTGGGATTGTACCAGGGTAATCTTGCAGAGGTCCCCCACTATTTCACACTCAGACGGTCAGGTAGAATGGAGAGATCCCTCCCGTGGTTCATTCTTGGTGATTATATTTGCATGCACCAGGGTTGACACTTGTCACCCTGGGAACTGCATGCGTTCCCATAGCATGCATCCCTTTTGCTCGTTTCCTCTGCCAGGAACTTAGGATAAGATAATATGCACATGGCTCTTTTTGGAAATAATATTAAAATATTATTCCAGGCCTAAGCCCCCTAGGCTTAGCCCCTAGGCTCAACACTCAGCCCCTTTTTCCCACCTTCCAACCCCTAGTCCCTTGCCCACTCTGTGGACGCTCAGTCCCCCATCACTCATTCATCGTGGTCGGTTTGCACCTGGCGTTGTTTATATTTTATTGATGTGTTGCATACATATAGATACAAAATATAGGCCCTTGGCCTTCAACCCTTAGGCTCTCTGGCCTAATCAAACACATAAGCCTATCGGCTTATACAAAACTTGGCTCACCAGCCTATAACACATATTTACAATCTCTTTCATATCATGGTTTACATCGGGGCTCGGCCTTGGGGACACTACAGGTCCAATTTTCTCTTGGATCCTGAATGGTCCTATAAACCGAGGTGACAACTTTGTCCCCCTCCCGAATCATATGGTGCTCTTATTAGGCCTGATACGAATGAAAACCTGGTCTCCCACTTCATAACTTTTCTGCATAGCTTTTCTGCCTATCCTGTGCTTCCTTTAGTCTCTGCCTAATCTGAATCACATGTTCCTCCATTTCTTGAATCAATTCTGGCCCAACTGTTACTCGGTCTTCTAGTC
>JZKD02S1256919.1:334811-350017 GCA_000966675.3 Picea glauca
AATTTAGAATGAAGTTGGTCAAAGAATCCATTGAAAGGCATTTTCTCCTCTCTTGGGACTTTCACAACTACCTACTTCTCTTCTCTAATTCTTTAAAGAGCGCTAGATTAATGGAAGAGCACCTAGATTACAAGTAGGAGGTTGGTGACTATATTCCATCATAACTTGATATTGTAGATTTTTTTAAGAAAATAATATTTATGTTGATTTTGTTCATAGTAAACAATTATTTTTATACATTGTTTTAGATATTGTCTCTCTAGAGACAAAAGTGGCATTGTCTCTAAAGAGACAAATATTTACATTTCATATTTGTCTATAGAAAGATAAATTTCGTATTGTCTCAATTTAAGACATTGGCTTAAAGACCATATTTGAGACAATGCATAAGTTGTTTTTGTCTCAACTTGAGAAAAATTGGTCATTTATTGTCTTAAATGTTGTCTCAACCACACCCCCCATGTAGTAGTGAATGAAAATCATATTAGATGATATTTGGCATAAAAAGATTAAGTTGTTGAAATAAAACACAATTAAAATGGGACAGTAATACAAAGTTTTTTCACCATTTGACAAATTATCGCAAGAACGTCCACACAATTTGGGAAGTTGAAGTGGCGAATGGATGATTGGTCCACTCCTTCAAAGACAAGTCTGAAGAAGGAGTGCCCATTTCCACAATGTCTTTCTGGAACCTGTTGGGTGCTCTATCCAAGAGATCTTGGAGGTGACTTGAAAATTCGTACCCATTTTTACAGAGGAAGTGAACCGTTCTCTTTCAAAGGAGGTGTCGGAGTGTGAAATACATGATGCCCTTTTTTCCATGTAGAGAGGGAAGAGCCCTAGACTGCACAGACTTATAGTATAATTCTATGTTGCATTTTATGAATTGCTAAAGGAATATTTAATGAAGGTGGTGAGATAGTCTCGAAGATTAGGGAAAATGTTGGGCTTCTTTAACTCCATGTTCATAGCTCTAATTCATAAGAAGAAAAACGACATTTATTTTGGGGATTACATATTGATTTCTTGTTGTAATGTGATCTATAAAATCATGGAGAAAGTTGTTACAATAATATTAAATCCTCTCCTTAGTGAGGTCATTTTTGAAGAACAATTTGGATTTCTGCAACATAGGAAAATCCACGATGCGGTAGCATTTTCTCTGGATACCCTACACTTTATTAAAATATTAAAACAAGAGACCAAATTC
This sequence comes from Picea glauca, assembly GCA_000966675.3. NCBI lineage: Eukaryota > Viridiplantae > Streptophyta > Pinopsida > Pinales > Pinaceae > Picea > Picea glauca. The sequence goes on from JZKD02S1256919.1 coordinate 336,025, forward strand.
ATCAAACTAGACCTTTAAAAAGAATATGATCGTGTAAGTTGGAATTTCCTCTATTCAGTCTTACTACAATTAGGAATGGAGTTATCGATGGTAAACTAGATCATGGGGTGAATCTAGTCAATGTCTTTAGTTTTTCTTATAAATGGATCCCCTTCTAGATTTTTCAGAGATTCTCGTGGGCTTCACCAGGGATACCTTTTCTCTCCCTTTTTGTTCCTAACAGTGGCAGAAGCTCTTAGAAAACTTATTTTGGAAGCTAAGAGGACCAAGGAACTCAAGGGCAGGAGGGTCTTTGATCGAGAATCCATCTCACATCTTCTCTTCATTGATGACATTTTTTGCTTTACCCAGGGTGCTATAAGGGACCTTTCCTCTCTAAAAGGGGTGTTGTTCTTGTTTTCCAAGTCTACATGAATGCAAATAAATGTAGAAAAACCATGCTTGATAACACATAATATGTCTTTCCAAGCTAACCATCAAATCGGGAACCTTCTTCCCTTCCCCAAGAGAAATTTAGAGAGAGGTTTAAAGTACATAGGATTTTTTCTCAAATCAGATACTTATCATTTCTTTTACTAATACTAGATGGTTAAAAAAGTGGAGGCAAGGGTGTCTACGTGGGTCAATATATTTTTATCAAGGGAGGCAAAATAATGTTGTTGAAATCCATAATCGTGAGTATTCCAGTATATTGGACCTCTATCATTGTTGTCCCTAAAGGAATATTGTCCAAAATTTGAAAGGTGAGTTTCCAATTCCTTTTGTTAGGCTATCAAAAGACTTAAGGCATTATGTTGGTAAAATGGATTCGGGTGGCCCTTCCTAATAAATTAGGAGGCCGAGGACTAAAGAATATCTATACATTTGCATAGTCCCTTTGGGGTAGAGTTTTAAAATCCAAGTACATCCATGGTGAGACAATGGTTTACTAGTACAAGTAGCCTCGAAAGTTAACAAGAGGATCTATCGTCTGGAAAGATTTGGTTACTATATTTCCTCGAGTAGGCTCATGGACAGTGTGGAGGGTGGGAAATGGTAGAAATTTTAGATTGGCGGAAGATCCTTGGCTTAGCTCTAAAAATTATTTGTGTTTCTCTGAGTCCCTTTTGTAGGCCATTCATAGCGTAGGCATCTACTCTCTGGAAGATGATAAATATTAAATTCCTCAGCCTTTAGGGAGAGAAGGTTGGAATTCATCGAAGACTATTGTTCTATTAGGGGCAAATGTTATAAAATGGAATTGTCGTATTGAAATGTTGTTATCCAATTTCATAATTTTGAAAGAGGACGAGTCCAACATCTTATGTTGGTCAAAAAAACCTTATAACATAGGAGTTCACTAAAAATCTAGGCTATAAATTAGAAATGGAGGATAAATTTGTAGGGAAAAAACAATGGTGGTAGAGAATTATATGAAATCACATTGCTCCTCTAAAGAGAAAGATAACTTTTTTTCTAGAATTAAATAATAAAATATCCACATGGGATGTTGACATTAAGAGAGGATGGGTGGGACCTAGTCAGTGTTCTTTGTGCAAGAATATTGAAGAATCCCTTTCTCACATCTTACTATTTGTCCATATGCAGCTCAAGTGGCATTGATAGTGAAAGTGAACTAAAGAAAATATGGAAGAATGTTTAAAGGACTAGATGATGGATACTTCAGTGAAACAATTTGAGGGGCTCTCATGTATTCCAGTTCAAATACTTTGGTGGGAACACAATTCCAATATTTTCAAAAATGAATAAATCTCACCAAAGTTCACCGCAATCCTTATCATTAAGTTGGACAAGGAATTTATGATAGATATAAAAGCCAAAAATTATAGGGTTATTTCCATGTATAACTTGGAATTCGAAGTTCCATAAGGTTTATTCGACAGTGCTAGTTGGGGTCACCCTCCTATCTGTGAGGTCGGTGTGGTAATGTTTATGATTCAAAATCACTACATTCACATCAGGTATGCGCCAAGAATGGGTACAAATAGCATGGTTGAGATTATCTATATTTGTACTTTGTTAGAGGCATCCTCAAAGAAAGGGATAAATAAGTTGTAGGTCATGGGTCATTCCAAGATGGTGCTTTATTGGGCCAACAAAAAAGTGTTGGTTTCAAATGTGAGACTATCCTCTCTGCTATAGAAGATAAAACATGCCATTTAATCATTTGAATGAATTTCTTTCAACCACATATACAGGGATCTAAATGAAAAAGAAAACACGTTGTCTAAGGAGGCATTGTCTCTTCCAGTAGGGGCTCTTGGTATCTATGAATTTATGGATGGGGAAGAGGCAAAATCAATAGAATTTCAATTCTTACTCTAATTCTCTATTTAAAGGTAGCTTGGCATCTATGAATTGATCAGTCATATATACAAACATGATGTATCTTATGGATCCTTTAAGGATTTGAAGTGAAAGTATATCGAGATAAAGATATGTATTTTTTGGATAATTTGGTAGGACATAATCTCATAGAGTCTCTCTTTGTGGGAGAAATTTCCTATTGGTATTCTTTGATGACATCCTCATATACAGTAAAACATGGGAGGGCCATCTATGACATCTGGATGAAGTACTTGGTATTATAGAGATTCAACAGTTGTATGCAAAGGAATCCAAGTGAGAATTTGGTATGATAGAGATGCTCTACTTGGGACACGTGATTGGGATGAATGGGGTACAGGTGTGCCAAGAAAAGATCAAGGCGATCATTGAGTGGCCAACTCCTAGGAATGTGATAGAACTGAAGAGCTTCCTTAGTCTTTTCACTTACTACATGAAATTTGTTAATGGATTCTCACAGTTGACAAGGCCACTGATCGATCTCACCAAAAAGGGGGCTTTCGTTTGGATAGAGAAGGCCCAGGAGACAATCGAGAAAATGAAGCAGGTGATGAGCTCATGCCCTGTTTTAGCACTCCTTGATTTCACTCATTCCTTTGTCTTGGAGTGTGATTCTTCGGGAATTGATATAGGATCTGTATTGATGCAAAATGATCACCCCATAGCGTTTGAGAGCTTCAAACTCCGAGAGTATGAGAGACAATACTCCATATATGACAAAGAGATGTTAGCCATAATGCATGCTTTGACCAAATTCCAGCATTACTTAGTGGGGAACAGGTTCAAGGTAAAGACCGATCATAATAGCTTAAGGTTCCTTATGGAGAAAAAGGATTTGAGCAAGCGACAAAAAAAATGGATCAATAAAAGCCAAGCCTACGATTTCAAAATTGAGTATGTGAAAGGAAAAAATAATTTGGTTGATGATGCTCTATCGAGGATACCCACTCTCTCTCTCATGGAGATTTCAATGGAATGGAAGGCACTTCTATTGGTAGAATACTCAAAAAACAGGTTTTCTTGTGAGATACTTGATGGTCAGGTCTGCGATGACAGGTACAAGGTTATTGATGGCATCATATATTATAAGAACCAAATCTATTTAGTCCTAGAATCCCAATTGAAAGACAAAATTATGCATGCAACACATAGTTCTCCTTTGACAGGTCATCTAGGATACCTGAAGACTTATAGAAAAATTCGGGAGAGGTTCACTTGGAAGGGTCTTAAGAGTGATGTATTGAAGTTTGTACGGGAGTGACACATCTATCAGCAAAACAAGGTGGAACATACCCACCCAACAGGATTGCTCCAACCGCTTCCCATTCCTAAACAAAAATGGGAAAGCATTCCGATGGATTTTATCATAGGGCTACCTCTGGTGCAGGGGAAAGATTGTATCTTCATGGTGGTTGAAAGGCTTATGAAATTCACCCATTTCTTCGCCATATTGTCCAAGTACTCTGCAGCGCAAGTAGCAGAGCTATTCTTTAGAGAGGTATTTTAGCTACATGGACTACCCAAGACAATTGTCAGTGATCGATACAACAGATTCATGGGGGAATTTTGGCAGGAGTTGTTCAGACTCGTAGGGACATCATTAATGTCTAGTACCAGTTATCACCCTCAGACTGATGGGAAAATGGAAATTGTGAACAAATGGCTCGAGGGGTATTTGAGAAATTATGTATCGGGGCAACAGAAGGTGTGGATCAAATGGTTACACTTGGGTGAACACTTCTATAACACCACTTATCACATGTCGGTCAGGATAACACCTTTCAAAGATTTGTATGGTTATGATGCCACCACCTTTTTGGATCAATCATTTGGGGACAGTTAGGAACTCAAAGCCAAAGATTGGATTCAAGAGAGTCAGGACATCTTGCAAACTCTAAAAGATAACCTGCAAATGGCACATAATCAACAGAAGATGTACGCCAACAAGCATAGAGTGGAGCGCAATTTTGAGGTGAGAGACTTGGTATATCTCCGCTTGCATCCATACAAGCAATCATCCTTGAAAATGAAAGGGGCAGAGAAGTTGAAGCCACAATTCTATTGTCCCTATAGGATTTCAAGGTGAGTTGGGGAAGTAGCTTATGAGCTAGAGCTTCTAGAGGGGTGTAAGATATACAATGTCTTTCATGTTTCATGCCTCAAGAATGTAGTGGGACAGCTTGTTGTCATTTGAGATGCCAACATTGGATGAGGAGGGGCACTTGATTATAATTCCGGAGGAGGTGTTGGAGACCAAAGAGCGTAAATTAAAGAACATGAGCATNAATTTAGAATGAAGTTGGTCAAAGAATCCATTGAAAGGCATTTTCTCCTCTCTTGGGACTTTCACAACTACCTACTTCTCTTCTCTAATTCTTTAAAGAGCGCTAGATTAATGGAAGAGCACCTAGATTACAAGTAGGAGGTTGGTGACTATATTCCATCATAACTTGATATTGTAGATTTTTTTAAGAAAATAATATTTATGTTGATTTTGTTCATAGTAAACAATTATTTTTATACATTGTTTTAGATATTGTCTCTCTAGAGACAAAAGTGGCATTGTCTCTAAAGAGACAAATATTTACATTTCATATTTGTCTATAGAAAGATAAATTTCGTATTGTCTCAATTTAAGACATTGGCTTAAAGACCATATTTGAGACAATGCATAAGTTGTTTTTGTCTCAACTTGAGAAAAATTGGTCATTTATTGTCTTAAATGTTGTCTCAACCACACCCCCCATGTAGTAGTGAATGAAAATCATATTAGATGATATTTGGCATAAAAAGATTAAGTTGTTGAAATAAAACACAATTAAAATGGGACAGTAATACAAAGTTTTTTCACCATTTGACAAATTATCGCAAGAACGTCCACACAATTTGGGAAGTTGAAGTGGCGAATGGATGATTGGTCCACTCCTTCAAAGACAAGTCTGAAGAAGGAGTGCCCATTTCCACAATGTCTTTCTGGAACCTGTTGGGTGCTCTATCCAAGAGATCTTGGAGGTGACTTGAAAATTCGTACCCATTTTTACAGAGGAAGTGAACCGTTCTCTTTCAAAGGAGGTGTCGGAGTGTGAAATACATGATGCCCTTTTTTCCATGTAGAGAGGGAAGAGCCCTAGACTGCACAGACTTATAGTATAATTCTATGTTGCATTTTATGAATTGCTAAAGGAATATTTAATGAAGGTGGTGAGATAGTCTCGAAGATTAGGGAAAATGTTGGGCTTCTTTAACTCCATGTTCATAGCTCTAATTCATAAGAAGAAAAACGACATTTATTTTGGGGATTACATATTGATTTCTTGTTGTAATGTGATCTATAAAATCATGGAGAAAGTTGTTACAATAATATTAAATCCTCTCCTTAGTGAGGTCATTTTTGAAGAACAATTTGGATTTCTGCAACATAGGAAAATCCACGATGCGGTAGCATTTTCTCTGGATACCCTACACTTTATTAAAATATTAAAACAAGAGACCAAATTCATCAAACTAGACCTTTAAAAAGAATATGATCGTGTAAGTTGGAATTTCCTCTATTCAGTCTTACTACAATTAGGAATGGAGTTATCGATGGTAAACTAGATCATGGGGTGAATCTAGTCAATGTCTTTAGTTTTTCTTATAAATGGATCCCCTTCTAGATTTTTCAGAGATTCTCGTGGGCTTCACCAGGGATACCTTTTCTCTCCCTTTTTGTTCCTAACAGTGGCAGAAGCTCTTAGAAAACTTATTTTGGAAGCTAAGAGGACCAAGGAACTCAAGGGCAGGAGGGTCTTTGATCGAGAATCCATCTCACATCTTCTCTTCATTGATGACATTTTTTGCTTTACCCAGGGTGCTATAAGGGACCTTTCCTCTCTAAAAGGGGTGTTGTTCTTGTTTTCCAAGTCTACATGAATGCAAATAAATGTAGAAAAACCATGCTTGATAACACATAATATGTCTTTCCAAGCTAACCATCAAATCGGGAACCTTCTTCCCTTCCCCAAGAGAAATTTAGAGAGAGGTTTAAAGTACATAGGATTTTTTCTCAAATCAGATACTTATCATTTCTTTTACTAATACTAGATGGTTAAAAAAGTGGAGGCAAGGGTGTCTACGTGGGTCAATATATTTTTATCAAGGGAGGCAAAATAATGTTGTTGAAATCCATAATCGTGAGTATTCCAGTATATTGGACCTCTATCATTGTTGTCCCTAAAGGAATATTGTCCAAAATTTGAAAGGTGAGTTTCCAATTCCTTTTGTTAGGCTATCAAAAGACTTAAGGCATTATGTTGGTAAAATGGATTCGGGTGGCCCTTCCTAATAAATTAGGAGGCCGAGGACTAAAGAATATCTATACATTTGCATAGTCCCTTTGGGGTAGAGTTTTAAAATCCAAGTACATCCATGGTGAGACAATGGTTTACTAGTACAAGTAGCCTCGAAAGTTAACAAGAGGATCTATCGTCTGGAAAGATTTGGTTACTATATTTCCTCGAGTAGGCTCATGGACAGTGTGGAGGGTGGGAAATGGTAGAAATTTTAGATTGGCGGAAGATCCTTGGCTTAGCTCTAAAAATTATTTGTGTTTCTCTGAGTCCCTTTTGTAGGCCATTCATAGCGTAGGCATCTACTCTCTGGAAGATGATAAATATTAAATTCCTCAGCCTTTAGGGAGAGAAGGTTGGAATTCATCGAAGACTATTGTTCTATTAGGGGCAAATGTTATAAAATGGAATTGTCGTATTGAAATGTTGTTATCCAATTTCATAATTTTGAAAGAGGACGAGTCCAACATCTTATGTTGGTCAAAAAAACCTTATAACATAGGAGTTCACTAAAAATCTAGGCTATAAATTAGAAATGGAGGATAAATTTGTAGGGAAAAAACAATGGTGGTAGAGAATTATATGAAATCACATTGCTCCTCTAAAGAGAAAGATAACTTTTTTTCTAGAATTAAATAATAAAATATCCACATGGGATGTTGACATTAAGAGAGGATGGGTGGGACCTAGTCAGTGTTCTTTGTGCAAGAATATTGAAGAATCCCTTTCTCACATCTTACTATTTGTCCATATGCAGCTCAAGTGGCATTGATAGTGAAAGTGAACTAAAGAAAATATGGAAGAATGTTTAAAGGACTAGATGATGGATACTTCAGTGAAACAATTTGAGGGGCTCTCATGTATTCCAGTTCAAATACTTTGGTGGGAACACAATTCCAATATTTTCAAAAATGAATAAATCTCACCAAAGTTCACCGCAATCCTTATCATTAAGTTGGACAAGGAATTTATGATAGATATAAAAGCCAAAAATTATAGGGTTCTTTCCATGTATAACTTGGAATTCGAAGTTCCATAAGGTTTCTTCGACAGTGCCAGTTGGGGTCACCCTCCTATCTGTGAGGTCGGTGTGGTAATGTTTATGATCCAAAATCACTACATTCACATCAGGTATGCGCCAAGAATGGGTACAAATAACATGGTTGAGATTATCTATATTTGTACTTTGTTAGAGGCACCCTCAAAGAAAGGGATAAATAAGTTTTAGGTCATGGGTCATTCCAAGATGGTGCTTTATTGGGCCAACAAAAAAGTGTTGGTTTCAAATGTGAGACTATCCTCTCTGCTACAGAAGATAAAACATGCCATTTAATCATTTGAATAAATTTATTTCAACCACATATACATGGATCTAAATGAAAAAGAAAACATGTTGTCTAAGGAGGCATTGTCTCTTCCAGTAGGGGCTCTTGGTATCTATGAATTTATGGATGGGGAAGAGGCAAAATCAATAGAATTTCAATTCTTACTCTAATTCTCTATTTAAAGGTAGCTTGGCATCTATGAATTGATCAGTCATATATACAAACATGATGTATCTTATGGATCCTTTAAGGATTTGAAGTGAAAGTATATCGAGATAAAGATATGTATTTTTTGGATAATTTGGTAGGACATAATCTCATAGAGTCTCTCTTTGTGGGAGAAATTTCCTATTGGTATTCTTTGATGACATCCTCATATACAGTAAAACATGGGAGGGCCATCTATGACATCTGGATGAAGTACTTGGTATTATAGAGATTCAACAGTTGTATGCAAAGGAATCCAAGTGAGAATTTGGTATGATAGAGATGCTCTACTTGGGACACGTGATTGGGATGAATGGGGTACAGGTGTGCCAAGAAAAGATCAAGGCGATCATTGAGTGGCCAACTCCTAGGAATGTGATAGAACTGAAGAGCTTCCTTAGTCTTTTCACTTACTACATGAAATTTGTTAATGGATTCTCACAGTTGACAAGGCCACTGATCGATCTCACCAAAAAGGGGGCTTTCGTTTGGATAGAGAAGGCCCAGGAGACAATCGAGAAAATGAAGCAGGTGATGAGCTCATGCCCTGTTTTAGCACTCCTTGATTTCACTCATTCCTTTGTCTTGGAGTGTGATTCTTCGGGAATTGATATAGGATCTGTATTGATGCAAAATGATCACCCCATAGCGTTTGAGAGCTTCAAACTCCGAGAGTATGAGAGACAATACTCCATATATGACAAAGAGATGTTAGCCATAATGCATGCTTTGACCAAATTCCAGCATTACTTAGTGGGGAACAGGTTCAAGGTAAAGACCGATCATAATAGCTTAAGGTTCCTTATGGAGAAAAAGGATTTGAGCAAGCGACAAAAAAAATGGATCAATAAAAGCCAAGCCTACGATTTCAAAATTGAGTATGTGAAAGGAAAAAATAATTTGGTTGATGATGCTCTATCGAGGATACCCACTCTCTCTCTCATGGAGATTTCAATGGAATGGAAGGCACTTCTATTGGTAGAATACTCAAAAAACAGGTTTTCTTGTGAGATACTTGATGGTCAGGTCTGCGATGACAGGTACAAGGTTATTGATGGCATCATATATTATAAGAACCAAATCTATTTAGTCCTAGAATCCCAATTGAAAGACAAAATTATGCATGCAACACATAGTTCTCCTTTGACAGGTCATCTAGGATACCTGAAGACTTATAGAAAAATTCGGGAGAGGTTCACTTGGAAGGGTCTTAAGAGTGATGTATTGAAGTTTGTACGGGAGTGACACATCTATCAGCAAAACAAGGTGGAACATACCCACCCAACAGGATTGCTCCAACCGCTTCCCATTCCTAAACAAAAATGGGAAAGCATTCCGATGGATTTTATCATAGGGCTACCTCTGGTGCAGGGGAAAGATTGTATCTTCATGGTGGTTGAAAGGCTTATGAAATTCACCCATTTCTTCGCCATATTGTCCAAGTACTCTGCAGCGCAAGTAGCAGAGCTATTCTTTAGAGAGGTATTTTAGCTACATGGACTACCCAAGACAATTGTCAGTGATCGATACAACAGATTCATGGGGGAATTTTGGCAGGAGTTGTTCAGACTCGTAGGGACATCATTAATGTCTAGTACCAGTTATCACCCTCAGACTGATGGGAAAATGGAAATTGTGAACAAATGGCTCGAGGGGTATTTGAGAAATTATGTATCGGGGCAACAGAAGGTGTGGATCAAATGGTTACACTTGGGTGAACACTTCTATAACACCACTTATCACATGTCGGTCAGGATAACACCTTTCAAAGATTTGTATGGTTATGATGCCACCACCTTTTTGGATCAATCATTTGGGGACAGTTAGGAACTCAAAGCCAAAGATTGGATTCAAGAGAGTCAGGACATCTTGCAAACTCTAAAAGATAACCTGCAAATGGCACATAATCAACAGAAGATGTACGCCAACAAGCATAGAGTGGAGCGCAATTTTGAGGTGAGAGACTTGGTATATCTCCGCTTGCATCCATACAAGCAATCATCCTTGAAAATGAAAGGGGCAGAGAAGTTGAAGCCACAATTCTATTGTCCCTATAGGATTTCAAGGTGAGTTGGGGAAGTAGCTTATGAGCTAGAGCTTCTAGAGGGGTGTAAGATATACAATGTCTTTCATGTTTCATGCCTCAAGAATGTAGTGGGACAGCTTGTTGTCATTTGAGATGCCAACATTGGATGAGGAGGGGCACTTGATTATAATTCCGGAGGAGGTGTTGGAGACCAAAGAGCGTAAATTAAAGAACATGAGCATTAAAGAGCACCTGATCAAATGGAAAAATCTACCTATCGAGGACACCACTTGGGAAGGAGTAAAGATATTGCAACACCCTGTATTACAGTTGTTTGTGGACCAGCAATCTCAGGCGAGGAGGATTGTAATGTCTCCGTTGGCCTAGGAAGCATAAGGAATGGTTCCACTAGCCTAAATTGGTTCCCGTAGGCTAAGTCGGAAAAATTACCCAGGGAACTCAACTTTTGCCTAGAAAATGACTTTATAAAGTGAAAAGGGGAAAATGGAGACATGGGTCTTAGGCAAAATAAAGTCACTTAAAAATTATAAAGTGTGCAAGCGTAAAGTGACTTCAAAAGAAAATTAAAAAGTAAAGTGAGCAGGAATTAATTCAATGAAGAAATAAAAGAGGAGAAAAAAGGAGGAGCCCCTCATTCTTACATTCACTCATTTTGGAAAATAGGTTTTTGAGAGCTCTTGAGGAAAGAGTCTAGGGTTTTTGGAAACCCTTGGGAATTTGTTGGTTTATGTGTTGCAATGATACACCCTCGCTGGTTGAGATCGGAATAGCTCAATTTTAGATGTTGTGCTTCATTGAGGTTGAATATTCTTCTTTTTGGCAGTGAAGTTTTATTTACAGTTGAGAAGTATTTGTGGTGGTTGAGTTAAGATTGGCAGGGTCGATTTGCTTGAATAAATCAAACTAAGTTTTTTTTAGATTTTTTTGTGGTCCGTTTTTAAAGTTTCGATCAATTCAAAATTTTGATCAATTTTCTGAACATCTAAGTTAGTTTAAAATGAAACAAAACAAACAAAACACTAGAATAAGATTTAAAAAAATATGAAACTTGATCTCTACAAAAACTCAGACTACCCTAAATAATCTGTCAAGGATTCAAACCCATTTTGACTGAAAAGCATAATCTGCGAATTTGTTGGCCTGCTCCTTTTGTTTATACGCCCATGGAAAGCATAATAATACGCTGATTTGCAGTAAAGTTGGACGACTTATTCGCCCGTACATCATGATTCGTTACGTAACTCGCAATAAAAGAATAGAATAGATACTAAAACAGATGGAAGAAAAAGACACATCGCTTTTGTTTATTCGCTCATGGAAAGCCCCGGTCGGGTCTGCTGTAATACGCTGATTTGGAGTAAAGTTGGACGATTTATTCGCCCGTACATCACGATTCGTTACGTAACTCGCAATAAAAGAATAGAATAGATACCATATTCATTAATCTCGTCTCTCTGGCTCTCTCTATATACAGGGAGAGAGGCGGACTAAACAATTCATAAGCCATGGTCGAACAAGAAATAGTTCTTTACGGCGCAGTGGGCTGCATCTACATTTTAGGTTAAGCAGATGCTTCGTAATGAAACATCTCCTTCCGCGGGTGGGGACGCCTCGCGTGAATATGAATTGAGAGGCTACACTCTGCAAGTCCTCTCACTCGGTTCTGACGGCCACTATTGGAATTTCAATCATGTCTCAGCCGAGGAAGTGCGCAAAGTGATCAATTATGGCAAGAGCTTGCACAGTGTAGATAAAATGATCCAAGCAATGAGGAGGCCGGAGATTGACCGTTTCTATGACTGGCAAATAAAAGAAGGCGAGAATTATAAGAAGATCGCTCCGATCAAAGCGGTAGTGTTATATATTTCTCATTCCGCAATGAACACTGTGTCTGTGTTTGTATAGAAAGCGTAATTATAAAGCTAGAGAATGAGATCCAACTCTCTGTCTTGAAAGGAGATTTTGAGAAGGTGAAAGAAGCTATAGTGCACCCTCTGTTTTCTGATGTCCTAATCGATAAGTCACAACTTCTGAGGAAGGCTTGCATAGAGTTGTCTCCATTCGATTTCTTACACAAAATATCTCATGTTAATGATGCACTACAAAGCGAGCCGCATTTGCTGGGTTGCATTCATGCAATCGTTTCGCCGACTCTACTTCAAAGTATCTGCAGCTTTCTGGAACAGTGACTGGAGCTTCAAAGGTCTGTGCTATTTTTTTTTGCTTCACTCGTCCAACCGAGGGAGAACTTTGGATCAACACATACAGCGCAAGGCGGCTTACAAGAGCTGGTATTAAGTTGAAATCCTTATCCACATTCAGGTGTTGTGATTTTGGGTTGATTAGACTTCAACTCAAAATCAGAAGAAGCTTGAACTGCCACAAGGTCACAGTTACCAATGACACGATCATAATCCAAATTGTGCGATGACACTAAGTGAATTCTGATAGGAAATTTTTTTCCCAATTATTTGAGGCTTTATATTTGTTATGAGAAAGAATCTTGGTCCTTTTCAATTTTGTTGTGAGAGAGAGGATCTCTGTTATTTATTTTTTTGAAGCTTTGCTAAGTGATTATAGAATATAAAAGTGTAATTGGAATTTCCTTAAGTTTAGGATAAGTATTAATTTTTGGCTTTGGTTAGTTGTTCTATGAAAGGGTTTTTTTCGTTTGAATTTTTGATACAAATTTATAAGAATAGCTTTTTGTTGTTGTTCAGAATTCATTTTTATGTAGAAATGAATTTATCATGCTGAAAAATTTTCACCCCACTGGGATTCTATAGAAATAATCACTTAATCTACTAATCCACAATTTCTGGCTAGATTTTCATAGAATCTTTAACCTACAGCTTAATTTTTTAATTTTTTAACAAGCAGGTTTCCACTTCATTGGTTGGCTCAGGGCATTGGGTTTTAGGATCTAGTTTCTAAGGGAGGTTTTTGTAGTATTTAAGTAGCGAAGAGTTATGGCAGCCTCCAGAGCACCTTCAAATCAACGAAGAGGACATCCAAGGTCATACTATCTGTCCAGCAAGTACATAATAATTTATTTAAAATAAACTAAGTAGGATTTTCTGTGTTTGCTTCATATAATGTTTTTGTGAGATTTATGAACACTTTGAAAGATTTATGGTGGTTGTTGATAGGTGTCTTGAAAATTTCATTGCCACCAAATTTCATCCAATTTTTCAAACCTTTAATTCTTATAAAGGGTGTAAGCGTTTAATTGCGTTATTAACTATTACAATTCATGGCAGTTGTGGCAGGATCTTGTCTACCTTGAAAGATTTATCATGAGACGTGGTTGTCGACAGGAGCCTTGAAAATTTCCATACTACCCAATTCCAAAGAAATTTTCCCGACATCCAACTAACCAGTCTTATAAAGGTTGAGGGGAAAAGACAAAGTAATTTCCATAATTCATTTCATTTTCTTCTATAGGTGGAGTTAAAACAAAACTCATTTTCTTCTCTGTTTTAATCGATCTTTCATGCTCCAAGTTTAATTGTAAAACTTCTTGAAGAATGCAAGAAATTAGTGTCTGGATGTATTTTTCTAAATATAGTAAAATACGATATACCTTCTGACTTCTGTGTGTTTCTTCCTTAAAATATGATATACCTTCTGGCTTTTGTGTGTTTCTTCCTATTTTCTTAGCTAACCATGCTTGTTCGTATGTATTTTCTATGTCAATGATCATGGTGGAAATAGTTGTATCTTTCATTTTAAATATCTTG
>JZKD02S1256919.1:350027-363263 GCA_000966675.3 Picea glauca
GAAAGCATAATAATACGCTGATTTGCAGTAAAGTTGGACGACTTATTCGCCCGTACATCATGATTCGTTACGTAACTCGCAATAAAAGAATAGAATAGATACTAAAACAGATGGAAGAAAAAGACACATCGCTTTTGTTTATTCGCTCATGGAAAGCCCCGGTCGGGTCTGCTGTAATACGCTGATTTGGAGTAAAGTTGGACGATTTATTCGCCCGTACATCACGATTCGTTACGTAACTCGCAATAAAAGAATAGAATAGATACCATATTCATTAATCTCGTCTCTCTGGCTCTCTCTATATACAGGGAGAGAGGCGGACTAAACAATTCATAAGCCATGGTCGAACAAGAAATAGTTCTTTACGGCGCAGTGGGCTGCATCTACATTTTAGGTTAAGCAGATGCTTCGTAATGAAACATCTCCTTCCGCGGGTGGGGACGCCTCGCGTGAATATGAATTGAGAGGCTACACTCTGCAAGTCCTCTCACTCGGTTCTGACGGCCACTATTGGAATTTCAATCATGTCTCAGCCGAGGAAGTGCGCAAAGTGATCAATTATGGCAAGAGCTTGCACAGTGTAGATAAAATGATCCAAGCAATGAGGAGGCCGGAGATTGACCGTTTCTATGACTGGCAAATAAAAGAAGGCGAGAATTATAAGAAGATCGCTCCGATCAAAGCGGTAGTGTTATATATTTCTCATTCCGCAATGAACACTGTGTCTGTGTTTGTATAGAAAGCGTAATTATAAAGCTAGAGAATGAGATCCAACTCTCTGTCTTGAAAGGAGATTTTGAGAAGGTGAAAGAAGCTATAGTGCACCCTCTGTTTTCTGATGTCCTAATCGATAAGTCACAACTTCTGAGGAAGGCTTGCATAGAGTTGTCTCCATTCGATTTCTTACACAAAATATCTCATGTTAATGATGCACTACAAAGCGAGCCGCATTTGCTGGGTTGCATTCATGCAATCGTTTCGCCGACTCTACTTCAAAGTATCTGCAGCTTTCTGGAACAGTGACTGGAGCTTCAAAGGTCTGTGCTATTTTTTTTTGCTTCACTCGTCCAACCGAGGGAGAACTTTGGATCAACACATACAGCGCAAGGCGGCTTACAAGAGCTGGTATTAAGTTGAAATCCTTATCCACATTCAGGTGTTGTGATTTTGGGTTGATTAGACTTCAACTCAAAATCAGAAGAAGCTTGAACTGCCACAAGGTCACAGTTACCAATGACACGATCATAATCCAAATTGTGCGATGACACTAAGTGAATTCTGATAGGAAATTTTTTTCCCAATTATTTGAGGCTTTATATTTGTTATGAGAAAGAATCTTGGTCCTTTTCAATTTTGTTGTGAGAGAGAGGATCTCTGTTATTTATTTTTTTGAAGCTTTGCTAAGTGATTATAGAATATAAAAGTGTAATTGGAATTTCCTTAAGTTTAGGATAAGTATTAATTTTTGGCTTTGGTTAGTTGTTCTATGAAAGGGTTTTTTTCGTTTGAATTTTTGATACAAATTTATAAGAATAGCTTTTTGTTGTTGTTCAGAATTCATTTTTATGTAGAAATGAATTTATCATGCTGAAAAATTTTCACCCCACTGGGATTCTATAGAAATAATCACTTAATCTACTAATCCACAATTTCTGGCTAGATTTTCATAGAATCTTTAACCTACAGCTTAATTTTTTAATTTTTTAACAAGCAGGTTTCCACTTCATTGGTTGGCTCAGGGCATTGGGTTTTAGGATCTAGTTTCTAAGGGAGGTTTTTGTAGTATTTAAGTAGCGAAGAGTTATGGCAGCCTCCAGAGCACCTTCAAATCAACGAAGAGGACATCCAAGGTCATACTATCTGTCCAGCAAGTACATAATAATTTATTTAAAATAAACTAAGTAGGATTTTCTGTGTTTGCTTCATATAATGTTTTTGTGAGATTTATGAACACTTTGAAAGATTTATGGTGGTTGTTGATAGGTGTCTTGAAAATTTCATTGCCACCAAATTTCATCCAATTTTTCAAACCTTTAATTCTTATAAAGGGTGTAAGCGTTTAATTGCGTTATTAACTATTACAATTCATGGCAGTTGTGGCAGGATCTTGTCTACCTTGAAAGATTTATCATGAGACGTGGTTGTCGACAGGAGCCTTGAAAATTTCCATACTACCCAATTCCAAAGAAATTTTCCCGACATCCAACTAACCAGTCTTATAAAGGTTGAGGGGAAAAGACAAAGTAATTTCCATAATTCATTTCATTTTCTTCTATAGGTGGAGTTAAAACAAAACTCATTTTCTTCTCTGTTTTAATCGATCTTTCATGCTCCAAGTTTAATTGTAAAACTTCTTGAAGAATGCAAGAAATTAGTGTCTGGATGTATTTTTCTAAATATAGTAAAATACGATATACCTTCTGACTTCTGTGTGTTTCTTCCTTAAAATATGATATACCTTCTGGCTTTTGTGTGTTTCTTCCTATTTTCTTAGCTAACCATGCTTGTTCGTATGTATTTTCTATGTCAATGATCATGGTGGAAATAGTTGTATCTTTCATTTTAAATATCTTGTTTTTTTAGGTTTCCCAGCCATTAAAGCCAATATGTCTTCTATTTTGATCCGTTTAAACTGCAGAGAAAGTGGATTCAAGTGCCGATGAAAGTATCGACAGGGACATAAAACCTAGTCGTAAAAATACTATGACTGTTGACAAAGGTAGAACGGTATGGTCTTTACAAATGCATTGTAAATTTATATGTTTAGGCACCCTGCATAATAGTGCATGCATATGTTCTTTCCTAATATAATGCAACATAGATATGAAAATCTAAATATAAAACAAAGTGCATTGTATGTCTCTTTTACTAAATAAAATGTCTACTTAAACTGAATTTCATCATAGGTGAAAGCATACATATGATTATTCTCAATTCGAACCTATACTTAAAATGAATTTCATCTATGAAAGCATGAATATGATTCTTTGCAAATTGTTTAGGGAAATTTAAAGATGTATTATAATTGGTCGGGTTAAATCTGAAATACAAGAAATAAAAAATAGTATGCAATGACCGAGTGCACCGATTGTTTTGCATAAAAAATAGTATGCAATGACTATTAAGTGCACTGATTCTTTGCAAATTGTTTAGGAAAATTTAAAGATGGATTATAATTTTTATCTTTAAGCAAAACATAGCATATAATAGAGCATAAAATAAGAAAGATCAAACACGCATTAAACTAAGCGCATCAATCGTATTCTTGACACAGTGATGTATGTGGAAACTCAATGAGGGAAAAAACCACGAGAAATGATTATCGGTATTCTTATTATTCAAGGGAGAATTACAATAGCCTTCATAGGCATACAATCATCCACTTCTCACACACTGTGCTCTCTGCTCCTTGCACACGCTTGCACTCACATTGTTCTCCACCTCTAAGAGTATGCCCACATATATAACATCTATCACTCAGTTATAATGAATAGATCACATAGTTACATGAGCAGTTCATAAATGGATTGCATGCATGCACATTAACATAGCTGGATGCATGTGCATTGTGACCGCATGAGGAAATTCTTTGGCATATTCCCAACAATCTCCACCTTGAAAACAATTTACCTGATATATCATGCCCTTAATTAATTCATCACCTTTTCTGCAAGCCAAGAGAAGCCAAACACCATCATAGCTTCTCTAACAAAATTGGTTTCGTAAACATGTCTGCAAAATTCACTTTTGTATGGACCTTTTCCAAAGACACTCCACCTTCATCAACAACCTGTCTTACAAAATGATACTTAACAAAAATATGCTTCGTCTTACTGTGATAAGCTGAATTTCTAGCCAAATGAATAGAACTTTGACTATCGCAAAATACTTTCACCTTGTCCTGCATCCTTCCAAGCTCACCCAATAAACCCTATAACCAAATTGCCTCCTTGCATGCATGTGAAACAACCATATACTATGCCTCCGTAGTGGATAAAGCAACTATGTTTTGAAGCTTTGACATCCAACTAATAAGTCCTCCTACAAGAGTAAAGACATATCCTGAAGTGGATCTCCTTTTGTCCAAATCACCTACAAAATATGAATCTACATAACCACAAACTGAATCTCTGGAACCATCATAGGTGATAGAATAACTGTTTGTGCCTCTAAGATATCGAAGCACCCATTTCACTGCTTCCCAATGTGCTTTTCCTAGATTTTCCATGTATCAACTGATAACACCAACTGCATGTTAAATATCTGATCTAGTACTCACCATCTCATATATCAAACTTCCCACTACATTAGCATATGATACAAGAGACATATAATTCTTTTCTTCGTCATTACTAGGACATAAACTTAAATAAAGTTTGAAATGAGAAGCCAAAGGGATATGTACGGGTTTCACATTATCCATACTGAATCTCATAAGTATTTTCTCCAAAAAATTATGTTGTGATAACCATAGCTTACCATTTTTCCTGTCTTTGTGTATCTCCATGCCTAATATTTGTTTTGTTGCTCCTAGATCCTTCATATCAAACGCCCTAGCCAACTGAGCCTTTAACATGTTGATTTTGACCATGCTCTTGCTTTCCACAAGCATATTGTCAACATATAACACCAAAATAATGAACATGTCATTTTCCAACTTTTTAAAGTAAACACAATGATCATATTCACTCCTTGTAAAATTTAGGTTCACCATGAAGGAATCAAACTTCTTCTACCATTGCCTGGGAGACTGTCTTAGGTCATACAATGACTTCTTGAGTTTGCAAACAAACCTCTTATTATGATCTTGAAAAAACCCTTCTGGTTGTTCCATATATATATCCTCATCTAAATCTTCACGTAGAAATGTTGTTTTAACATCTAGCTGCTTGAACTCAAGATCAAGTAAAGCAACTAGTTCTAACATAACACAAACTGAAACAAGCTTCACAACTCGTGAAAAAATCTCATGAAAATTAATATCTTCCTTTTGAGAATAGTATTTCTTTATACCTTTTGACTTTATCATCAACATCATTTTTCAATTTGTAGACTCACTTGCAGCCGAAAACCTTCCTATCCTTTGGAATTTCTACCAGGTCCCATGTTTTATTCCCCTCTAAGGCATCCATTTCTTTGTTCATAGCTTTCTTCCATTGGGCACTTCCAGATACCTTAATTTCTTCCTGAAAACAACTAGGTTCTCCATCAATAGAAACCAAAGCCATAGATGAAACTTAATCATCATACCTTGTAGGAGGATTCCTGACCCATGAATATCTCCTCAGAGATGGTTGAGGCATATCCTTAGTTTCCTGGATATTTTCTGCATCTACATCTTCATCTTCTTCTTATGGAACTTCTTCATGCTCTTGCACTTCTGAAGATGGTTGAGTTTCCAACTAAATTTGCTAAACTTGAGGTACATGTTCTTGTCTCACTTCAACATCTACCAATTCTTATTTTAAGAGTGAGGATTTATCAAATACTACATCTCTGCTTATGATGAGTTTGTGAGTAGTAGGATCCCACAATTTGTACCCCTTAACTCCATCACCATAACCAACAAAGACATATTTCTTTGATCTAGGATCTAACTTAGAACGTTGACATTTAGAAATAAGAGCATAAGCATCACAACCAAATATTCTCATATTTGAAAAATCACATGAATGACCTGTCCATACCTCTTCTGGAATCTTACAGTTTATTGTAGTTGATGGTGACCAATTTATTATATAGCATGTTGTAATAACTGCTTCTGCCCACAATTCCTGCTACATCTTGGCATTACTGAGCATGCTCCTTGCTCTCTCTATAAGAGTCTTATTCATGCATTCGACAAAACCATTATGTTGAGGAGTATAAACTGTGGTCTTATGTCTTTAGATCCCATCTTCCTTGCAATAGTTTTGAAATTCCATAGATGTGAACTCATCTCCATTATCTTTCCTTAAACACTTGATTGACCTGTCAGTGCTCTTTTCAACCAAAGCTCTGAATTGCTTAAAAGTATTAAATACATAAACTTTTCTTTTAACTGAATAGGTCCAAACCTTTCTAGAATAATCATCTATAAATGTCACATAATATGACGATACTCCAAAATAAACTGTAGGGGATGGTCCCCAAACATCTGAATGAATGTAATCAAGGATACCTTTGCTTATATGCCTTCCTGCTTTAAAAATTTTTCTACATTGTTTTCCAGAAACACAATACTTGCAAAAATTCAAATTTAGAAACTTCAAACTTGGAAGTGACTTACAATCAACTAGTACCTTAAGCACTTTCTCACTCATATGACCCAAACGTCGATGCCATAAACAAACAGAGTCACTTGCATCTTCAAATTCTACCACTACTTGATTTACTTATGTCCTTCCTTCAAGATGATAAAGGTTCCCGATCCTCTTTTCTTTCATGAATACTAAGATGCCTTTGGACACCTTCAGTACTCCACCTTGAGTTGTACACTTGTAACCAACAGAATCTAAAACTCCCAAAGATATCAAGTTCTTTCTCAGTTCGGGGACATACCTTACATATGTTAATGTTCTTATTGAACCATCATGAATTTTAATCTGGGCACTACCAACTCCAACAATTTTACAAGAAAAATCATATCCCATAAAAACAACACCATCATCAATAGATTGGTAAGTTGAGAACCAATTTCTATGAAGACACATGTGGCTAGATGCACCAGAATCTAACAACCAGTGCTGATGTTGATGGGAAACATCACAAGTAAACAATACCTCATCAACCATACCTGAACTAGAACTTGAATTTGTTTTAGCTACATTATCTTCCTTTGATTCTTTTTTGGAGTCTTCCTTGGATGCATTCTGTCTTTTCCAACAATCCTTCTTGAGATGCCCAGATTTGCCATGGAACCAACATTTATGCTTACTCTTCTTACTTCTTGACTTAGACCTTGATGTACCCCTCTGTAGATCGACCTCTAACCACCATTGCTTATGTTGTTGAGGTTTATTTACCAGATGTTTTTCTTGTCTCCTCAAACAACAAAGCTCCCACAACAATGTCATAATCAATGACATCTATTGTGTTAAACCACATAGTTGTGACTAGATGGTCCCAAGACTCAAGTGACAAACACAGTAGCATAACCGCCTTGTCCTCATAGTCAAACTTTACTTACATATTACTTAATTGACAAATCATAGTATTGAATACATTCAAGTGATCAACAATATTCGAACCTTCTTTCATCCACAAGTTGTACAACTTCCTCTTCAATAAGATTTTGTTTGACAAGTTCTTTGTCATATAAAGACTCTCCAGTTTGGTCCACAAACCTGCCGTTGTCGTCTCTTCAATGATGTTAAACAAAACCTTATCTGCCAGACACAAACTAATAGTACTAAGGGCTCTTGCATCCAGATCCTCCCAGTTCTCGTCTGTCATGCTTGTCGGTTTCTTTGACTTTCCAGCCAAGGCCATTTGAAATCCTTGTTGCACAAGAAAATCTCGCATCTTGAGTTTTCATAGCACAAAACTATTCTTACCACTGAACTTTTCCACCTCAGACTTGGAACTCTACACTTTCGCTATTAGCAAAAAAACTCCATAACCACTAGTTATAAAACTAAGATTCTTTATATGAAAAAATAACCTTATACTTCAAGATTCAACCCAAAACTAATAATGAAAATTTTTTAAAATATTTTTATACCTTGATAAAACCTTTTACCAAATCCATTAAAGTTAAACTCTTAAAAAATAATATTTAATACATAACATCCATAATAAGACAAGTGTTAAGAATGGCTCGAATAAATAAGGTATCATCCACCTCACCCTTTTATATTAATATCGTTCACCTTTATTAAACCATCCACTCACGACCATGTCCTTTTTTAAATAAGACAAAAACTTCATACCATGAAAATGGATCGAAAATTTTCCTTTTTTTGTTTGGATCGTCACACCTTGTATGAGGATCACCTGTGACGATTAGGAAATCATCGCACCTTGTTAATGGATAGCTTGCGATGATTTGCACATAAATTTTTTCACCTTGTCAAACTATAACTTGCGACGATGTCACACTGTGTACAACTCTATGCCTGCGACGATGTTGCACTTTGTACTACTATGTGCCCGTGTCGCTTTCGAATTTTTTTCTAATTTCTGAAGTGTGCCTGTGATCATCGCATTTTGCCACAGGGATAACCTGTGATGATGTAATAAAACCCGTCTACTTCACTCGACTCGACTCTTTGATCCATTGACCAGATTCTCTTCTCCTTCAACTCTAAGCTCTAATACCACTTGTTAGGAAGCGGACACAAAACATAGCATATAACAGAGCATAAAATAAACAATATCAAACACACATTAAACCAAGCACATCAATCATACACTTGACCCAATGATTTATGTGGAAACCCAATGAGAGATAAAACCACGCGCAATGATTATCGATATTCTTATTATTCAAGGGAGAATTGCAATAGCCTTCATAGGCATACAATCATCCTCTCCTCACACACTCTTCTCTCTGCTCCTTGCACACTCTTGCACTCACATTGTTCTCCACCTCTATGAGTATGCTCACATATATAACATCTATCACTCAATTATACAAAATGATCATGAATAGATCACATAGTTACATGAGCAGTTCATAAATAGATTGCATGCATGTGCATTAACATAGATGCATGCATGTGCATGTGCATGTGACCGCATGAGGAAATTCGTTGGCATGTTTTCAATAAAAAATAGTATGCAATGAGCTAGTACAATGGGTAATCTCTACATGGCCAATTTCAGAGAATGGGAAAGATAACCAGTTTTTGATAATGGGAAAGTATGTGCAGGCTTAATATTGTGTTAAAATAAAATCTGATTGTTTATAACAATATAATAATTTGTTTGTTGGTGGTTTATGAGGCTTAAATTTCCACTCAAGTTGGATGTTAATGTGTATTTTTATTATTATTATATATTAATGTGTGTTTGTAATGACATTTGGCATTTAATATTATTTATTTATTAAGATTATTTATTTTCAAGGTTAAACATTAAACATGGGAAGATTACAATCATAATTTTTATTTTAATTAAAAAAATTAATTTCTTGTTATTTTGGACCTGAGATTTGAGGGGTTATTGGTGAGGTGGCGATGTGCAATCAAAGATGTCGTTTATTCCGTCCTCTAAGTCTAAGGAGTTTTAATGTCATTTGGTTAGGCTTTAATGAGTATGCTAACTAGGGAGCAATCTTCCCTCTCAAGTTTCTGCTTTTTAACCAAAAGAACAGACTTGAATCCGATTAAATTTTCAAGGGTAGTTTTGTATGGATCAAAATTCCATACATTTCAGAACTTTACTCTAAGGGTTTTGTCCCATTTTAAACCAAAAGAGATGTTAAAAAAATGGATCAAAATTCTGAATTGGCCCAAAATTTAAAAACGAGTCATCGAAAACCTACCAAAAAAATAACTCAGGAGAGAAGATTGCTCCAGAAAGAAATAACCCACTTTAATGGCTTTGTACATGTTGGGGTGCAGGGTTCCATTTCATTGGTTGGCTCATGACACTGGGTTTTAGGATTTAAGTTGGGAGGAGTTATGGAAGCCTGCAGGGCGCCTTCAAATCAATAAATATACACAGTACATTAATGACTTTCACCCATCGCCACCGCCCACCTCCAGCTTGAAGAGGACATCATAAGCGAGCTTCCAATAAGTACAATTCTATCAATAAATCCAAGGTCATACTATCTGTCCAGCAAGTACATAATAATTTATTTAAAATAAAATAAATAGGGTTCTCTATGTATTGCTTCATATAATGTTTTGTGAGATTTATGAACACCTTGAAAGATTTATCGTCGTTGTTGATAAGTATCTTGAAAATTTCATTGCCACCTAATTTCATCTAATTTTTCCATCCAACCTTTAATTCTTATAAAGGGTGAAAACGTTTAATTGCGTTATTAACTATTACATAAAACGAGAATTATTCATGGTAGTTGCGGCAGGATCTTGTCCACTTGGAATAATTCATGGTGACTGTGGCATGATCTTGTCTACCTTGAAAGATTTATCATGAGACGTGGTTGTTGAAAGGAGCCTTGAAAATTTCACTGCTACCCAATTTCATCGAAATTTTCTTAACATCTAACTAACTAGTCTTATAGAGGTTGAGGGAAAAGACAAGGTAATTTCCATAATTCATTTCATTTCCTTCTATTGGTGGACTTACAACAAAACGCATTTCCAGACTTTCTTTGTTTTCAACTGTCAACCCAACTTGTATACTAGCCAAGGGATGAAGTTTATTTTAATCGATCTTTCATGCTCCAAATTTAATTATCAAACTTCTTGAAGAATGCAAGAAATTAGTGTCTTGTCAACCTTCTTCAAGAATGCAAGCAATTAGTGTATGAGAATGTATTTTTGTAAATATAGTAAAATATGATATAACTTTTGTGTGTTTCTTCCGTAAACTATGTAATGAAGAGAGTATGGGAGATCTCCTATTAACTGTGTTGTATAGCATTTCGCTATTTGAGCCCAACCATGCTTGTTCTTATGTATTTTTTATGTGAAGGATAAGAGTGGAAATAGTTGTATCTCTCATTTTAACTATCTTGTTTTTTAAGGTTTCCCAACCTACTTATTAATGGTAGATGTACTAATTGAAATCCAATTTAAAGTTCCAATTTTTCGTAATTGTGAGCCATTAAAGCCAATATGTCTTCTCTGTTGATCTATTTAAATTGCAGAGCAAGTGGATTCAAGTGTCGATGAAAGTATCGATGACATAAAACCTAGTCTTGAAAGTACTATGTGTTAGGGAGCGGAAGAAAAATAGAGCATAAACATAGCATAAAACTCAGAACATCAAACCAAACACAACACAACAACAATCACACAATTGACACAATGATTTATGGAAACCCAATATGGGAAAAAACCACGGGGAAATGATAGTTGGTATTCTTATTATTTAAGGGAGAATTACAATAACCAGCACAAACATACAGGCATCCTCTCCTCACAAACACACTTTACTCCACAGTATTGTGTCTTTCTCACACACTCTACACATATTGCACTCTCACCTCTATGGGTATGCTCGTATATATAGCATCTCTCAAACAGTTAGACTAATTGATTATAATTAGATCCACCAGTTACACAATATGTTCACAGAAGAGTGCATGCATGCACATTCCTAATATAATTGCATGCATGCGCATGTGACCGCATGGGAAATTCATTGGCATGTTTCCAGCAATCTCCACCTTAACAACATTTTACCTGATATATCATGCCCTTAATTCATCACCTTTTCTGCAAGCCAAGAGAAGCCAAACACCATCACATCTCCACAACTTCTCTAAAAATATTGTTATGTGAATATGCCTACACGATTCACTCTAGTATGGACCATTCTGCCTCCATCAATAACCTATTTAATAAACCGATGCACTTGTCCCATTTTGATACGCTTGACCTTTAGTCAAATGCACAACACTTTGACCACCACATAACACCACATCTTGTACTTTTCCAAACTTACCTAATAGATCCTTGCATTCTTGCAAGACATAACCTGAGGTAGGTCTCATCTTGTCCAAATCTCGTGAATCATAACCACAGACTAAACCATTGCAACCAATGTAGGTGATACTTGTGCTTCTGTATTTGAAACATCCATTTCCATGCTCTTCACCTAGTTTTGCCATGTGTTTACTAACAACACCAACTGCATGTGAAATGATGACCATTTCCCATCGCAATCATCAAACTTCCTACTATCATATAATACTCAAGACATATAACCCTTTTCTTCTTCATCAGTTAGGACATAAACCTGAAGAAAAATTACAATGGAAAGCCAAAGGGATTTTACCGGTTTTACATTATTCATACTGAATTTTCTGAGTATCTTCACCACATACTTCTGTTGTGATAACCAAACTTACCATATTTCCTATCGTTGTGTATTTCCATGCCCAAGATTTATTTTGTTGCTCCCAGATCCTTCATAACAAACATCCTAACCAACTGAGCCAACATGTTGACCTCAACCATGCTTTTGTTTGCAACAAGCATAACATATAACACCAAGACAATGAATATACCATAAACACAATGGTTATACTCACTTCTTGTAAAATTTGGCTCACCACGAAGGAATCAAACATCTTGTCCCATTTTACTAGCATGCTTCGAGCCATACAATGATTCTTGAGTTTGCAAACAAATCTTCTATTGTGATTCTGAACTAACCATTCTAGTTGTTCCAAATACATCCCCTTATCCAAAAACCTCCATGTAAAACAGTTTTAACATCTAACTGTACTAACACAACTAGTGCTAACACAACATGAATAGAAACAAACTTTTAACAATTGGTGAGAAACTTTCATGGAAATCAATACCTTCCAAATACCCTTCTACTACCAGTCATGCTTTGAACCCTTCATCTTTTACTATGTTTGATTTTATAAAAGGAGATGCATCAAACAATGCATATTTGTCCATGATAATTTTGTGGGTAGTAGGATCCCACAGTCTGCATCCCTTAACATCATCACCATATCAAAGATCTACCTATTTGATCTTGGTCCTATTTAGAATGATGATAAAAACATAAGCATCACAACCGAATAATTTTACATTTGAGTAATTAGCAGATGACTTGTTCATACCTCTTCTGGAATCTTCCAGCCTTTTGCAACTGATGGTGACCGAGTTACCATATAGCACAACCACTTATTTCCACAACTATTGTTGCAACTTTACATTACTAAACATGCCTATTCGATCCCAACTTCCTTGCAATACTTTCCAAGTTCCATGAATATGAACATACCTTCATCATATATTCTCAAACACTTGATTGACCTGCCAACACATTAGCCTTTCTATATACCCACCTTTCTAACCTGGACACATTGTTTCACCTCGAACTTTTCATTCAAACAACTTTCACAAAATTCAACCAAACCAACCCAAGTGAACCTTTGTCGTTCACCTCCAGGGACTTTACACCGGATTCTCAGTGCTCCACCTTAACACAAACATTCCCTTGACTAAATTCGACCAAGCTAGCCAAGTAAGCCTTCATTTCTTACCTACAGACCCATTTACAATGGAGTTCACCAAGCCTTTTATAGGATTCATTACATGCAATCCATTGACACAATACAATGGGTTACCCAAAAAACATGGACACGAAAAAACC
>JZKD02S1256919.1:363346-396510 GCA_000966675.3 Picea glauca
AACATATTCAATCTACCTAAATTTGCGTCTAGAATTTTCATAGGTGACTTGATAAACCAAGGGTATGCATGCCTATCTAGGTCTTACAGACATATGTTCATTTACATGCAATCAATCATTTTTACAACTCCAAAATAAATACAATTCATTTTTTTTATTTCACGATGACTCAACCATCATCATTCTACACCTTTTATGTGAACGCAAGCGGTGAGACACAAAAGACAAACAAAACTTCATCAACCAACCATACCTATAGCTCAACTTTTTTCTTTTGTGGACTCCTCTTTGGATGCTTGTTTTCTTTTCCAACAATCCTTCTTGAGATGCCCATATTTTCCACAGAGCCAACATTTTCTCTTACCCTTACTGTCTTTTGAATTAGACCTGGTTGTACCTTTCTAATCTTTCCCTCCTTCTGTAGATCGGCCTTTGACCACCATTACTTTTTTTGTTGAGGTTTCCTTACTGGATCTTATTCTCATCTCCTCAGACAACAAAGCTCCCAGAACAATGTCATAATCAATGGAATTTGTTGAGCTAAACCACATAGTTGTGACCAGATGATCCCAAGACTCGGGAAACGAACACAGTAGTGTAATTACCTTGTCCTCATCTTCGTATGTTACATCCATACTAGATAATTGACAAATCAAAGTATTGAAAACATTCAAGTGATCAACAATTTCTGTACCTTCCTTCATCTGCAAGTTGTACAACTACCTCTTCAAGAAGATTTTGTTTGTCAAGGAGTTTGTCATATATATACTCTCCAGTCTGTTCCACAAACCTGTTGTTGTCTCCTCTTCAACAATGTTAAACAACACTTCATATCAGAAACAAATGAATGGTACTGAGGGCTCCTGCATCCAAATCTTTCTAGTCCTCATCTGTCATGCTTGTTGGTTTCTTTGTCTTTCCATCAACATTTTTTGCAATCCTTGTTGCACAAGAGGCTCCTTCATCTTGAGATTTCATAGTGAAAAGTTATTCTTACTGCTAAATTTCTCCACCTCAAAATTAGAACTTTGCACTTTCACCATTAGCAGAAAACTCCACAACCGCTGCTTATAATACTAATCGTTTTATAATGAAACAACAATGATAAGATATAGTTAGAAAAAGGTTTAATCCAAATATATATATATAATATATTTAAAAAAGATTTTTAAAAATTCCACTTTGGGTATCCACCCTTTTAAACACTAAAGAATCCACGTATACATCCAATCACTCATATAAAGCTATCCACTTATATATTACCCTTCACATAAAGGTATATTAAAAGGAACCTTTTATTAAATTTTTACTCACAGGAATCTCATCCATAGTAAGACAAAAGTCAAAACTCATACCTCTCGAGAGCTCTTTGCATATCAAACAAGAAAGGTCGATTTCATACCATGAGCTCTCGTGACAAAATTTTCAACGTGAATACTCCACAAAATCTTTCCACGAGTGTATCACTTCACAACTTATTGTTGTTATCACTCCTTCTGCACGGGGTAAGGATCAACGAATATTTCCCATCTTCCAACAGACAACACTCTAGCACTTGGATCACCCCTCTTCTAACAAAACACTCTTGGATAGACCAAATGATCTTTGCATATAGCAAGGTCAATGTTCCTCCTGATAGGTGATGGAAGCGTTAGAGCAAAGAATAATGCTCCTGCAATGAACTCGGATCTCATTCTCACATGTCCGATCTCATCCAATTCAGATCACCTGCTATGATACCACTTGTTGGCCAGCGGAAGAAAAAATAGAGAATAAAAATGAGAACATCAAACCAAACACAACACAACATCAATCACACAATTGACATAGTGATTTATGTGGAAACCCAATGCGGGAAAAAATCACGGGGCAATGATAGTCGGTATTCTTATTATTCAAGGGATAATTACAATAGCTAGCACAAACATACAACCATCATCTCCTCATAGACACACTGTAATCCACAGTATTGTGTCTTGCTCAGACACTCTACACACATTCCACTCTCACCTCTATGGGTATGCTCATATATATAGCATCTCTCAAACAATTAGACTAACTGATTATAATTAGATCCACCAGTTACACAATCTATTCATAGAAGACTGCATGCATGCACATTTATAATATAGTTGCATGCATGTGCATGTGACCACATGGGAAATTCGTTGGCATGTTTCCAACACTATGATTGTTGACAAGGGTGGAACGGTGTGGTCTCGATTCTCTGTCTCTCCTCATTCACACTCGCTTCATTTCCTTTCATGGGTGTTTTTTTATATAGAATGAGTGTAACCTTTTCATTTCTACAGAGTAACAAGTATAAAGGATTTTATTGTTTCCCATTATATGGGGGGCATGGGGGTAATTTTTAGGACTTACTTGGGAATTCGTAGGATAATAGTTACAGTCCATGAACATAGGTTAACTTTAGTACAACTAGATTATCGTATCGAAGGATATATGAGTGTTAAGGATAGGGAATTCCAGGTGGTTCTACATGGAGGTTCTGATGTGATCTAGTTCGATATGGGTGGCCACCAACCTTTTCCAACTCGCTCAAAACAGTTTTTTGGCAATTTTGACAATTTACTATCTTTAGCAGTTTTGAACTTTTGGGGCCATTTGGAGGGCCTAAATGAAGGTTTTTTGGGATCGATATTTACAATGATAGTCAAAGGCTTTGATTGATCCCCAAAAATGAATCTCCTCGATGATACCTTTCCAACAAGATATCGTGTGCCTAAAACTAAGATCGTATGCAAATGTTACGACCCCGGGAAGTTGATGTACTAACTTACCCAAATGGGCTCATATGACTTTTCGCGCTTCATCTCCTAGGGTTAGGTTTTTGGTTGTATAGGGTTTTTGACAATCCTGTTTATTGTAAAAAGGCCTTCAGAGCCTCATTGTAATCATCTTCTTGTGAATGAGTGCAACTATCACATATCTTCTCAGAGATAAGTCGCCACCATTCCAACAAGCTTGTTTTCCACTGCATTTTACAGTTTCAGCTTATTTCCTTATTGAATAGAGAACCAATTTTACTATATCTTTGTTATTCTATGATTAATCATCTTTTAATAATTTGTATTCATTACGTTCTACTCATAAAATCTAGATTAGTGGTATAAGAGTAGTATGTTCCTTGTCGTCTTAATGCATGTCCCCAACGACGTCAGGGTACAAAGAATTGGGTCTCGAGCTTGTTTCTCTTGAAGACAAAAGATCCTGCATGCCCAAGTGACCTCACATGGCAGGAGAAAATAAAGATGATGGGACAAGATATCTTTTCAAAATCTTTCTTAAGGAAGCCCTCACACAACAGAGAAACAAGATGATGGATAGTGTAATGTTCCTGACTTAGCTAGTCTAGGAAACACTGCTAATGTGTGTGTAGGATCAATGGTTTACAACATATAAATGATCATACAAATAACAAATGCGACAAAGGATTGCAAAGTTTGTATTAGGATATCTCTATGGATTACAAAATGGTCAAATGTGGTTGAATAAACTGACAATACTCGACTAGATCAACAGACAAAGGATCTTAGCCGGAATACAAATAAGAAACTAAAAGATAATACCTAGAATATGGGAGAACTGCAGAATCAATGGATGAGCTGGGACTATGGCAACTTTGACGGTAATTGCTGGAAGTTTGGAAAGTTCTCCCTGGAAGCTATACTTCTTGGAATGGCTTGGAAACTGTCCCCAATGATGCGCCATGCTCTAGTCCTCAATACTGGTATCTGTCGGACCCCTCTGCCGATGAATCTGGACCCTGGATGGATACCCCTAGGGGAATGTGCCCCTCTTCTTCTGGAAAAATGCATCCTAGTGATTCCACCATCGGAATTGGACGAGATATGTCTCAAAACGAACTCTTTGGTCTACTGGGAAATGGGTTGAAAGGGTTTCCCTGAATCTGGTCTAATGCTCACTCTAGAACCCCAAATGTCCCCGCCAAAAGTGTCACACGTCCAAGTTTGGAAAATGGGTCCTAGTTGATTCCTCCATCTTAATCTGATGAGGAACCAGGAAAAATATTCGCCTTGCCATCCTCTCAAATGGGTCGGAGGGAAATCTCGAAATTATCCCTAGATGGGATAAGTCGACTAAAAACCCTCTTAGAATTTGCACCCTCACTCTGGATGAATGCGCCCTTATTGTTGAACACTGTGTAACTACTGCTAAAGAATGATGGAATACTTGAATGATCTTCCCAGTGACTAGGGTTTGTCTCTCAACACCGAAATCAGCCACTGGTGTCTTCCTCCTGGAATCCATTGAACTATCTCTCCTGAGATGCGCCTCTTATCCTCAATGACAAGTCATAATCTGCACAATAATGAATTAGGTCACTGACTCTTCTCTTATAGATTTCCAAAACCCTAATTCACTGTTGAAACCCTAATTCATTGTTGACCTTTTCCCTCCAAGTGAATTAATTAATTAATCATTTTACCTCTAAAAAGTGATTTATTGATGCAGCACGTACCCTCAGGGCACGCCCACTCACAGGATATTCTCCTTCCTCGGCCCGAAGAACACTAACCAGTCCTTCTATTTCCCTATCGATAAATCTGCACCCACAGAATCCTTCGCACGATCCCCCTCTTGGTTATCGAGGAATCGAACTTCGCGGTATCGTGAGGTCAATGATCGAGTGTTGATGGTTCGAATCCCCGAAACCCGATGCAAGTCAACAGTGACCTTTCCTTTACCCGGTCGGGGTTTCTCTTATCGTGATTTCGCCACTCGCGATATCAAACAAATGGATTTACCAAACCCTGAACCCCGATATGCCGATATACCGATGTACACGCGGGTTGACTATTCGAAAATCCCGTTACCTTGTCGGGATTTCAGACTTCACAGGATCATGAATCCTAATGCCAAATTTTTCGAGACTTTACTTTCCCCGAACTCTGATAACTCGTGCCACCTGTCCTCCACTTCGCCGACTCTGTTGTGTCCCACACACTATCCTTCAACTGTCGGAATATCGCGTTTCGCGATTCCAAAGTACCAGAGTATCCTGTCCTCGGGATCTCCGATACGTCGAACCCCGACTTCTTCAGATCTTCTGACATGTGTCTCTCTCGAGATACATGGCTATGACCCCTTCCTAAGCTTTTATCTTTTTTGGAAAATATGACGCCGTATATCCCTGGCACCTTCGCAAGATCCTACGATCCTCGAAGATTCATGGTTCTTCCTCAGAGAATACCGACTGTCTATCTCATGCTTAGTGATTCCTGCGAAATGACCAAATGTAGCTCAACGGAACTTGTCCGCCAGCTCGCAAACTTGAAATGCTTCTTACCAACCATCAAAGAATAACTTCGACTTGCTGTCCTTCAACAACTTCTAAGGCCTTATCCCTCCTGAGCTTTGCTATGACTCTAAACCTTAGAAAATGATCCTTGCACGCACTCCTTGCGGCAACCCTTCAACACGTCTAAGTGATGATGTCCCTTCGACTCTGTGCACTCCTGTACCAGTAGTCCTTCTAAGCTTCACTCAAGTTCGTAACCCTAAGACTTTTTCTCGGCCTGCACACTCCTTGCACGACCCCTATGCCCAACTGCACTTATGGGTGAATGAGAACAAAAGTTAAACTACCTGGGCCTTCTGTCAATGCACTCCTTGCGGACACTTCAACTGCACTCCTTGCAGGAATCCTCCGGCTCAAATATCGAAACAATTGAAACTCATTCATTCTTCCTCTCAGACTTCAATTCAAACATGAAATCATATACACGACATATAAAAGCAAATGTATAATAGGAAGCAAACATTCATGAGCATATCAACATCAATACACAGAGAACAGACACAAAACCATGAATTTGAACCAATCTCTTCTATTAATTCAAATATCTGTACAGGGGTG
This sequence comes from Picea glauca, assembly GCA_000966675.3. NCBI lineage: Eukaryota > Viridiplantae > Streptophyta > Pinopsida > Pinales > Pinaceae > Picea > Picea glauca. Next base: position 369,249 of record JZKD02S1256919.1, read on the forward strand.
TTTTCAAACAACTCTCTGCATGCCCTTGCTCTTCCCTGGAATAATAATAATCATACAAATGCAAACTGAGGGTGTCTATATCCCGTTTCCCTCTTGCGCTCTACAACTGTCTAGTCTAGAATTTAATTTCTATTTACCTACATTAACCATCTTTAAATGTCGTCTACCTACTAAGGACGAGATCTTGAAGGCTCAAGGTCCAATTACAATGTACAAGGACGCCTCTGATTAAATGACTTCATTTAAGATCACGCATCATCTTCAAGGAAATTTCAAAATTTGTGTTGGCTTGTCCAGTTGTCCTCCGCTTCCATGCTGGTTCGCTTGATGTGGGTGATTCTCCTGCATCATACTCCTCGGCCTGAAAAATTTCATGGGCTCCTATCCATGAGCCCCTGCATGGTCTGTCCATGCTATAGAATCTCTGCTTGAGTCTCCCAGCTGGCATCTTCAACTGAATGATTCTTCCACTTGACCAGATACTCAAAGTATTCTTTCCTTCTGGTCTTCTTACCAATTCTTCTATCCAATATGCATTCCATCTGTGGCTTCTCTGCAACTGGCATTTGCTTCCGCCAATGAACCTCTGACTGTTCATCACTTCCACTCTCTGTTCCCCCAGCTCTATATGGGTATAAATCTGAGATATTGAATATCGGAGAAATTCCGATCCCATCGGGTAATTCAATCTCATAAGCATTCTCTCCAATTTTCTTCAAGACCTTACATGGTCTGATTTTCTTCATTTTCAATTTATTGTATGTTCCTCTCGGGAACCTTTCTTTCCTCAAGTGCGCTAGAACCAGATCACCAACCTCAAACTGAAGTTGTCTTCTATGCTGATCGGCTCTGCATTTATACTCCTGACTTGATTTCAGTAATCGCTCCTTCACCTGGCTATGAAGTTCCTTCATCGCCTTAATGAATTCTTCTGCACTAGCGCTCCTAGTTGCAGTTTGTTCTGAATCTCTCAATTCAGAAATTCCCCTCGGTTGTGTGCCATAAACAATCTGAAATGGAATCTGCCCCATACTCCTGTTAACTTAGTCGTTATACGCAAACTCCGCCTACGGTAATACATTATCCCAACTGATGTGGTGCTCTATTACCAAGCTTCTCAGTAAGTCTCCCTGACTTTTTTTCACCACTTCTGTCTGTCCATCCGTCTATGGATGATATGCTGAACTAAACAACAAGTTAGTTCCCAGCTTCTTCCATAAGGTTCTCCAGAAGTGCCCTATGAACTTTGTATCTCTGTCCGAAACAATACTCCTTGGTAATCTGTGAAGTCGAATGATCTCTTTGAAAAACAGGTTCGCGATGTGAGTCGCGTCACTGGTTTTCTGAAATGGGATAAAATGTGCCATCTTGGAAAATCTATCCACCACCACAAAGATTGAATCAACACCTCTTTGTGTTCTTGGCAACCCCAATACAAAATCCATGCTTATCGCATCCCACAGCCTCTCGAGTATGGGCAATGGTTGATAGAATCCCGCATTCTATTTCCTTCCCTTTGAATGATGGAAAATTATACACCTATCTACAAACCTCTTGACCTCTGATCGCATCTCTAGCCAAAAGTATGATTCGCTCAGCTTTGCGAATGTCTTATCCTGACCGAAATGTCCGGCCAATCCTCCACTGTGTTTCTCTTTCAACAGATTCTCCCTCATGGATCATTTCGGTATACACAATTGATTGCCTTTAAACAACAATCCTTCCTGGATCATGTACTCGACCCACTGGCTTCTATCCCTGAGAAATGGATTCTCATTTGCTTAATACGCATCCTTGAAATCTGGATCACCAGCGTACATGTCCCTGAGATCATCAAAACCCAATGTTTTGACTCGGAACTCCTGCAACAACAAACACTTCCTGCTCAAAGCATCAACAACTTTGTTAGCAGTACCGGAAATATGTTTAATCACAAATGTGAAATTATGCGTATACTCAATCCACTTAACATGCTTCTGATTCAACTTCTCTTGTTGAGTCACAAACTGTAAGGCATGGTTATCACTATACAAAACAAATTCTTTCAGAATCAAGTAATGCCTCCATTTCTTCAATGCCTGTATGATACCATAAAAATCCTTATCATAAGTGGATTATTTCAATTTCGTCTCGTTCATATTTTCGCTGAAATACGCTATCAGCCTGTCTTCTTGACTTAAGACTGCTCCGATTGCAAATCAGCTTGCATCGCATTTCACTTGAAATGTTTTCTGAAAATATGGAAACACCAAAACTGGTTGTTTCGTAATCTTCCTTTTCAACAATTTGAAGCTCTTCTCAGCCTCACTAGTCCAGTGAAAAGATTTGTGTCTTTTCTTCACTGTATCCATCATCCCTGCACTAATTCCACTGAAATTCCTAATGAACTTCTGGTAGAAACTAGTCAACCCGTGAAAACTTCTCACCTCAAATATGTTCCTTGGTGATGGCCAATTCTTGATTACCTCCACCTTATCTGGGTCCATCCTCAACTCATTCGCCGAAATAACAAACCCCAAATAAATGATCTCTGTCTTCATGAATGAGGATTTCTTCATGTTTATCAACATCTTTTCCTGCTGAAATTTCTGCATCATTGTAGCCAAATGCTTCAGATGCTCTGTTGTTGTTCTATTGTAAACTAGTATGTCATCCAAATACACAATGACAAATTTCTCGTTGAACTCCTTCAGGATTTCATTCATCAACCTCATAAAGGTACTCGATGCATTTGTTAAGCCAAACAACATAACAAGCCATTCATACAAACCCTCGTTTGTCTTGAATGTTGTTTTCCACTCATCGCCTTCTCTCATGCGAATCTAGTGATATCCACTCTTCAAATAAATCTTTGAAAAGTACTTTTCTCCACTCAAACAATCCATCAGATCATCCATCCTCGGCAATGGAAGTCTGTACCTAATGGTTATTTTGTTGATCGCCCTTGAGTCGGTACACATCCTCCAGCCTCCATCTTTCTTAGGACTGAGTACTATCAGAACAACACATGGACTCAAGCTTTCTATGACTAAACCCTTGTCCAATAACTCCTGGACTTGCCTCTTAACTTCTTCATTCTCTTGCGGCATCAATCTGTACGTGGCTTTGTTTGGCAAATTGGCTCCTAGTATGAGATCGATATGATGACTCACACTTCTGATTGGTGGCAACGCATGAGGTAATTCATCCACTACAATGTCAGTGAACTCTTCCAGCAGTTCCTGAACTTCCTCTGGTAAACCATCCACTCTTGTGCTAGTCAGAACAATCCTCAGCTTTCTGACCACAATGAACTCTGGATCCTCCTTCTTCTTAACCTCTGTAAGAAGTTCCTTCCAACTCATGAGAAGTACTGTGTTGCTTACTTCTGGCTTCACCTCCTTATCCTTTATCGGAAGCAACATGTGTGTCCTCCCATTCTTTTCTAGGGTGTATGTGTTCATTCGCCCATCATGAATCACATTTATGTCATATTGCCATGGTCTACCCAGCAATAAATGACAAACATCCATAGGAATGACATCACATAAGATCTTATCATTATATCCACCTATCTTGAATTCAACCAAGCATTGTTTAGTGACAGTTACCTGGTGTCCTTTTTGTAGCCACGAAACTCTATACGGGCTTGGATGATCAGTTGTCCCTAGCTCCAGCTTTTCCACCATCTCGGTCGAAACAAGATTGTCTGTGCTACCATTGTTCACAATGAACTTGCATACCCTGTCCTTGGTCTTGCAAGCAGTCCTAAAAAGTTTAGTCCTTTGGACTGAACTTTCCACCTCCTTCTCAGGCGTCAAAAGGACTTTTCACATCATCAACGATCTTCCGCCTTCAGCATCTTCTGCCTCAACATCTCGCCTCTGCGCCTCGGTGATGTGAGCTTCTCCAATGTCCTTATTTTTCTCTGGACACTCATAAGACTTGTGCCCATTCTTTCCACATGTGAAGCATGTGATTACTCCACCTCTTCCTCTTCCTCTACCTTTGGTACGAGGAAAACTGTTGTTGTCATCATAATCTCCTCTATGCTCATTATGTTGTCCTCTTTGCTCAACATATGGCCCTCTTTGTGAGGTTCCACCTCTCTCAACTTTACCCTGAGGTTTCTTCCATTCCTCCTTGGGCTTTTGGTTTCTTTTCTGGGCAACTGACTTGCCTCTAGGCTGACTCCTGCCTCGACCCCTCTGTCCCTATTTTCGGCTCAGCTTCTCCTCAGCTTTCAGAGCCATCTGGTAAGCATCTTCCACTGTCCGGATGGTTACCATGCTCATTTCATCCTGAATCTCATATATCAGGCCATTCATATACCTGGAAACTTTTTCATCATCGCTCTCCCGATGACCTGCTCTGATATTCATTCTATAGAATTCCTCAGTGTATTTTTTCATTGTCATCATCTTCTGTCTCAGGTTCTGCATTCTCCTGAACAAATAAATTTGATAGTCCCTGGGGATGAATTTCGCCTTCATCTTCGCGATCATTTTGTCCCAGCTCTTGATCTTCTGCTTGCCTTTGCAGCATTTTTCATCTTGTAGTTCATCCCACCACAATGCTACATGTCCTTTCAAGCATGTGACTTCATGTCCGACTTTCTTGTCCTCTTCAACATATTCATAGTCAAAGTATGTGTCTAGAGCTCTGATCCACTCTAGAATTTCCTCTGCATCAAAGTTTCCCTCGTAAACTGGAATGTCCATCTTTTCCCTTGCACCCATCCTTGCAATAGCTCTGATCAAACGCTCGTTTGATGCATCTTCGGCTGCAACTTCCTCTTCATGTTCAGCCTCAGCTTTACTCTCGGAATCACTCAGATCCCCTGCACTGGATGTGCATCTTTGTGTTGTCTCCATGTCTTCGTGTCTAGCTCGGAGATCATGCATTTGTCTCTCTATGGCTGGATCTACCATCTGTCTGCCTCTTCATCGCGGCATTTCCCTATCCTCTGGATTGGGTGACTGTCTATCTCTTCTTGGCAGCATGGTGTATTCTCCTCTTCTTTGCTACAGAAAGCAAAGAACCTTTCTGTGCTCTGATACCAAACTGATGTGTGTATCAGAGTGATTTTTCTCCTCTTATGCCTCTTCCTGCCTGAAATATACAAGCAAGAATCGAGCTCTGATACAAAACTGATGCAGCATGCACCCTTAGGGCACGCCCGCTCACAAGATCTTCTCCTTCCTTGGCCCGAAGAACACTAACCAGTCCTTCTATTTCCCTATCAAGAAATCTGAACCCACAAAATCCTTCGCACGATCTCCCTCTTGCTTATCGGGGAATCGGACTTCACGGTATCGTGAGGTCAATGGTCGAGCGTTGATGGTTCGAATATCCAAAACCCGATGCAAATCAACGCTAACCTTTTCCTTTACCCAGTCGAGGTTTCTCTTATCGTGATTTCGCCACTCGCAATATCAAACAAACAGATTTACCGAACCCCGAACCCCGATATGCCGATATACCGATGTACATGCGAGTTGACTATTCGACAATCCCATTACCTCGTCGGGATTTCGGACTTCGCGGGATCGTGAATCCTAATGCCAAATGTTTTGAGACTTTACTTTCCCCGAACTCTGATAACTCGTGCCACCTGTCCTCCACTTCGCCGACTCTGCTGTGGCCCACACACTATCCTTCAACTGTCGAGATATCACGTTTCGCGATTCCAAAATGCCAGAGTATCCTGTCCTCAGGATCTCCGATACGCCAAACCCCGACTTCTTCAGATATTCTGACACACGTCTCTCTCGAGATCCATGGCTATGACCCCTTCCTGAGCTTTTAGTTTTTTTGGAAAATATGACGCCGTATCTCCCTGGCACCTTCGCAAGATCCTACGGTCCTCGGAGATTCAGGGTTCTTCCTCAGAGAATACCGACCGTCTATCTCATGCTTAGTGATTCATGCGAAATGACCAAATGTAGCTCCATGGAACTCGTCTGCCTTCTCACAAACTTGAAATGCTTCTTACCAATCGTCAAAGCATAACTTCGACTCGCTGTCCTTCAACAACTTCTGAGGCCTTATCCCTCCTGAGCTTTGCTATGACTCTAAACCTTAGAAAAGTCTCCTTGCACGCACTCCTTGCGGCAACCCTTCAACACGTCTAAGTGATGAAGTCCCTTCGAATCTGCACACTCCTGCAACAGTAGTCCTTCTAAGCTTCGCTCAGGTTCGTAACCCTGAGACTTTTCTTCGGCCTGTGCACTCCTTGCATGACTCCTATGCCCAACTGCACTTATGGGTGAATGAGAACAATAGTTAAACTACTTGGGCCTTTTGTCAATGCACTCCTTGCAGACACTTCAATTGCACTCCTTGCAGGAATCCTCCGGCTCAAATAGAGAAACAATTGAAACTCATTCCTTCTTCCTCTCAGACTTCAATTCAAACATGAAATCATATACATAGCATATAAAAGCAAATGTATAACAGGAAGCAAACATTCATGAGCATATCGACATCAATACATAGAGAACAAACACAAAACCATGAATTTGAACCAATCTCTTCTATTAATTCAAATATATGTATAGGGTGGTTTTCAAACAACTCTCTGCATGCTCTTGCTCTTCCCTGGAATAATAATAATCATACAAATTCACACTGAGGGTGTCTATATCCCATTTCCCTCTTGTGCTCTACAACTGTCTAGTCTAGAATTTAATTTCTATCTACCTGCATTAACCATCTTTAAATGTCGTCTACCTACTAGGGATGAGAGCTTAAAGGCTCAAGGTCCGATTACAATGTACAAGCGTGCCTCTTATTAAATGACTTCATTTAATATCGTGCATCATCTTCAAGGAAAATTTAAAATTTGTGCTGGCTTGTCCAGCTGTCCTCCGCTTCCGTGCTGGTTCGCTTGATGTGGGCGATGCTCCTTCATAATTTATCCATCCTTATGGCTTCTCCAACCACTGAAAGTCACTTCACATCATCTTACCCTATAGTTCTCTTCTTCCTAATTCCAATGAGCTATTACACTAAGAGGTTTCTCCAAGTAATATGCCCATTACGACCTTCTTAGTGAAATTAGTTAAGATTTGACCCATAATAACTCAAAATTACAGAAATCATCGGAATGCAACGAAACCAAGACCAAGCTGTGCATAATGGATCCTGATGATGAACGATGCAATTTGGGCCCAATAAAACCCCTCAATATCTCTCGAACTCTCTGTCACCCCTATCTGGCTACTCTAGTAGGCATAACACTCTGTAAAGTTATATTGTCCCAAAATGGGGACATTACAATCCTCCCTACCAGAATATTGCTTGTCCTCAAGAAATAACTGAATCCAACTACATATGATACCGGGGTCCCATATCCACCTATGTGACACAAGGTAGACTCCCCTCAAGATGTGGTATCTCCAAGTTCTCACCATGCATGAAACCCACATGCTCCTGATGAGTAGAATGATCAATGGCTGAGGAATCTTAGTCAACTCCCCGAGTAACCACTCTACTCGAAACTCAGCTCCATCAAATGCTGAACTACCAAGCACTCCAATCCCTGGATCTCATATCAGATTGTCAACTAGAATGGCATGTGGAGTATAGTTCTGTAACATATCAACACCATGAGTCTCCTGCAAATAACACAGGGCCTCAACCCGAAATGGTTCTATCCTACCAAAACATACCAAACCCAACACGACCCCCATCAACTGAACATGTTGTTTCCATAGTGAGGTACTAAAATACCTCAATGAATCACCAGTCAGTGATGTGCTCTCCCCAATACTGAAACTCAATGGAAAATCAAAGTGAATCCCCCATGTAAACGTTCTCTCTTCTCCATCATTCAATGAAATGTCTGATCTTGTAATCCCAGGGTCTCATGCTAGTCTCTGATAGGGACCATCATGTCGATGTTGCTCTACTTTGATCATGACTGTCTACTAAAAGTATCCATACCGAACCCTCCACTTTTGGATCCTCATAAGATGAAACAAACTATTGACCAAATGGACTCCTAGATCCCATGTCAAATTTTGAAGTTCATCACTTCCAATCCCCACTAACTGCTAGTGTGCCCTACTTGTAACTGTCGAAAGCAATCCACCCTCATCCCAATGAGAGTTTGAATATGTAGCAACCTCTGAGATGTCCTCTATCCCATGGCCTAGGATACTCCCCATCACGTCCATGGCCTCAACTGTCTTCCCTTGATGATCCACCCCTATCCTGATGAATGCAATCAAGACACTCATGTCAAGTGGTCTCGGCCTACTAACTCTCCATGTCCCCTACCACTGTCTAGCTCCCCTTGTGCTGCTATCAATGATGAAAGTATCAGGAAAGGCTATCATAAATATCTGCAACCAACTGTAGGACTGGAAAGTATCATATGATTTGGTCAATCTAAAGGAATTAACCAAAATCTCATCCATCGACACCCATGGTAAATAATCGCCTGTACTCATCACTGAACACCAACCATCGAGTACAACGGTTGGTACCTCCACCAACTGCGGGTCAATCATTCTCCATCCATCATCACTCATGCAACTGTTGCTACAGTGAAGGTGATCTCCCAGATCTGTATACTGTTGCAAGGGAGAGGAATCTCCATGGTCTATTAGGTACATCTCCTTGCAATCCAATGCATCCCCCTGAATCCCATTGTAAAACTCTGTATGTCTCTGTGAACTACCACTCATCATTGTGTGCCCCTGCATACTCATGTGATCTCATGTATACACCTACAACATCTTGGATCCTAGGTGTACTATGGGTTCATCCTCTACATGAAGGTCAACCAATCCTGGTGTTAGCGATATATCTTGTAACAGGGATAAAATGCGAAGGAGTGGGTTTAAAACCCACTTACCCTAAGTTTGGGATGCAAATGCATCTGCTTTTAAATAGAAATCAAATCTGGATCGCAGGGATTAGGGCACCCAGATCAACGACACACATTGGATTCCGAAGCCCCCCTGCCTTTATACCTTTAAACGGAGGGGGGGGGGGGTCCGGAATCGGGGGTGCACCTCTTCAACGACTGTGATTAGAAAGCCTAGATCAATGGCATGCAAGGTGATTCCGGACCCCCCCCAAATTTCTACCTTTAAGCGGAGGGGGGGGATCCGGAATCGAGGACGCATCTCTCTGATGGCTATGATTAGAGCGCCCAGATCAGCAGCGCACATTGTATTCCGAAGCCTTCTATCTTTCTGCGTTTAACCAACGTGGGACCCTTTCTTGTCGTGTCATCTTTTGTACCATCTGTTCTCCTCCTGGCCGTGCGATGAGGCTTGGTCCCTCCCCCCATCTCATTATCCACTCACCTTTCGAGCCTCCTCATCCCCTGCCATGTGTCCCGCTCCCTTCCATGACAACCTTTCACTACCACACACATCCTTAGACCCTCTTATCTTCTACCACCTCATCACCTCTCATCTCACCCTCACAGTGTTGACGCCATCACCTCCCTTTCCCCTTCCACGTCAAGCGTGCCAGTTCCTCCATGCCTTATCCATCAGACTGTCCAACTGTTCCAGGTGGCAGCACGAGGGGTCTTCCACATCCCAGAGGGAAGAGTTGACCGAGGCCGTTCCCAATCCCAAGGAAGTAGTTATTATTGCCGTGAAGGTGGTTGAACGCCATCTTCTTCCATAAATAGAAGTCCATGAAAGGACCAAGCGTACAAGCAGACTGATAGTCCTTCCTGATGGAGATTGCATCTGTCAAACCACTGTAGGACAGTCAGGAGTCCCATTGTGTCTGTCATAAGTGCACAATCATCCATATTCTGCATGCGCAGACTGTCAGAAGACATGCAGACGCAAAGTTTTTAATGCAGCTTCTCGTTTCCGCTGTTGTTGTTTTGTTTTGGCTATATGTAGGCATTTTTTCCATTTTGTAAAGGATCGATGGTCGAGCAAGGCTCTCGGTTGTAAAGATTTAATGAAGAATTGTTATCTCTGGTTATGTATGAACTCTTGAGACTTCTTGCCTTATGGATATCAGTTTCTTTCATGTCTTTGTTCAAACTATGTTAGAGCAGCTTGGAATTGGAGAATCTAGTTGAGTTGTGGTTGTTATAGGATGATGCAGAATTTGATCACTGTGATAGTTGCATTGTCTCTGATCAGTCCTCGTGATTTTCCTAATGCTGAACGACTTGGAATTGGAGAATCCAGTCAAGTCCCTTTTTCAGTATCTCGAAGCCCTGAACCAGAGGATCTCGCATTCAAGTTTTTTCTTCTACAAATTCCTGAAAGCCTATTGCCCAAAGCAATTTGTTCACACTTCTTATCAAGTCTTCCACCTGTTCACCTTTAATCAACCCACTGATTGAAGTTAGGTCAAGAACTCCTTTGTTTCTTACATGTCAGACTCAGTCTCTGCGTTAGAGTGACATCTCCCTGAGTCTCTGTCCATTTGATCACCCATTGAAACCACCGTGACATAAAACTGATGGGCGTCGGGCTTTGCTCCTGCTAGCGATCCAGGAGTGACTTCCGTCGCCAACACCTGGAACAAAAATGGAAGTGTCCTCATAACTGCCCCTGCCTCTGGAATCCCCATGTGTACATGTGTGCTCAACTGTCTCAACACCCCTCGTGAAGGGTAGTCCCTGTGACCTATGGACATCCTCATATATCTATGGATCATATCTCTCCATACTCATCAGTGATCCTAGGTACTCCTCATGCTCCTCCCTCAATTGGTGCTCCACTGCTAAACCACCAACATCCTCTCGCAATGCAGCTGAGGGATATATCTGAATCTCTGCTGAAATAGATGTAGTGGATCTCTGTCTAATTTCCTCAAGGAGCTCCTCTAATCTGGACTTTGATTTTTGAAGGGTTGTCTATGTGCCTTCCGAGAATATCTGTGTGCTCACCAACTCATGAATGAGTTGGTCCACCTCAACCTCCTACTTCCTTAGTGCCCTGTGGTATATCTTTCCAACCTCCAATAGGTAATCCCTATCCCTCAACAATTTCTAGTAGTCGGCCCTCATCACAATCACCCTCTCCCTGAGTGTATGGAAGTCATCAATGCCAAGTCCCCAATCTAAACTATCATGTGCCATCGAGTCCCTCCAACAATAAGCTTCCACCAATGCATGTGTATCATCAATGCATCTAATGGCTGCCATGATCATGTCTTCATTGACTCTCAAGTGTCCTACCAAGTGTCGTGACTCCTGGTCACAATCCCATTGAGGTGATACCTCATGCCTCTCACTGCTAGTTTCAATAATGGAATCCCCAACAACACACTCCTCAAAATATAAGGCATTAAATTGTCCATTGTCCCATGTGCTACTAGGTCCTCCAGTATGCCACTGCACGCCATCACCAACTGCAACCCCTATCTGAATCACACCATATCCTGTATGGGTAGCTATATCCTCCTGTTCACTCACCCTACTAATATCATCTGCGCCTGGATCCCATACAGATGTGTCCAGACACGTGCTATGGTCATTCCGACCAATAAGGAGTGCATCCTCATCACTGTGGATCGATCCTGGGAGTAAGTGTCCCAACAAGTTGTCGGTCTCCACAACCTAGTCCATCAGTGGAATCTCCAAGAGTGGTGATTCACTTCCTCATACTGATAGGTATGTGTAAGGTCAACTATATCCAAGCCATACCTCTCGTCCTGGGTCTGCAAATCCATATATTCCTTATGTACAATCCCAACACAAGGCTCCTCTGCCATATCAGGAATTCCATTGATATCCTCATGTGTCGTGGCTAGCATAGGTGACTGAGAAGATGAAAAATGTGGCTCATTCATCATAGGAAGCTCATCATTCTCCATACAAGACTTCCTGGAAGCCATGTCTACACCCACCGGTAGGCCATCCAACCTCCTAATCTCATCATGTCTAAGTGCCAACACATATGAATCCTCACAAGTGTCACCACTATGATGAAGTGTTGAATCCTCAACATTACCTGATGGGGAAGCTGAAACATATGCACTATCATCCTATCCATACAACTGTCCCTCAGATGCGCAAGAGTCACTAGCCTTATTAGACTGCTCCAAATAGGCATCTATGGTTGCATTCAAATGCATCTCCTCATCCTCGCTGTCATAGTGCACCTCAACAATGTGCACCTTCCCTTTACCCCTACATCTGTGATTTGGCTTCCAAGGCACTTTGCAACTATAGCAACGCTCCCTACATCTAATGGGTATAGGCTCCATTTGTTCTCCTTTCAATCCACTCGTTGGTAATGATGTATCTAGATCCTTATCTGATTTTTCCCCTTAGGCTGGTAGAAAAACCAGCTCTGATACCACTGTAATGTTCTTGACTTGGCTAGTCTAGGAAACGTTGCTAATGTGTGTGTAGGATCAATGTTTTACACCAAATAATAAACGCAGCAAAGGACTGCAAAGTTTTTATTATGATATCTCTATGGATTACAAAATGGCCGAATGCAGCTGAATAAACTGACAATACTTGACTAGATAAACAGAGAAAGGATCTTAGCCGAAATACAAATAAGTAATTAAAAGATAATACCCGAAATATGGGAGCATTGCGGAATCAATGGATGTGTTGGGACTATGGCAGCTCTAACGGTAACTGCTGGAAGTTTGGAAAGTTCGCCTTGGGAGCTATACTTCTCGGAATGGCCTGGAAACTATCCCCAATGATGCGCCCTGCTCTAGTCCTCAGTACAGGTATCTATCGGACCCCTCTGTTGATGAATCTGGACTCCAGATGGATACCCCTGGGGGAATGCACCCCTCTTCTTATGGAAAAATGTGTCCTAGTGATTCCACCTTCAGAATCGAACGAGATATGTCTCAAAATGACCACCTTGGTCTATTGGGAAATGGGTCAGAAGGTTTTCCCTGAATCTGGTCTAATGCTTGCTCTGGAACCCCAAATGTGCTCGCCAAAAGTGTCGCATGTCAAAGTCTGGAAAATGTGTCCCAATTGATTCCTCTGTCAGAATATGATGAGGAACTAGGAAAAATATGTGCCTTGCCCTCCTCTCAAATGGGTCGGAGGGAAATCTCAGAATTCTCCCTGGATGGGATAAGTCGACTAAAAACCCTCTTAGAAGATGCACCCTCACTCTGGATGAATGTGCCCTTGCTGTTGAACACTGTGTAATTGTTGTTGACGAATGATGGAAGACTTGAATGATCTTCCCGGTGACTAGGGTGTGTCTCTCAACACCAAAATCAGCCACTGGTGTCTTCCTCCTGGAATCCACTGAACTATCTCTCCTGAAATGCACCTCTTCTCCTCAATGACAAGTCATAATCTGCATAATAATGAATTAGGTCGCTGACTCTTCTCTTATAGATTTCCAACACCCTAATTCACTACTAAAACCCTAATTTTTTGTTGACCTTTTCCCTCCAAGTGACATTTACTTTATTTTATTATTCCTTGATTAAATCACTTAATTAATTAATTAATCATTTTACCTCTAAAAAGTGATTTATCCATCCTTATGGCTTCTCCGGCCACTGAAAGTCACTTCTCATCATCTTATCTTGTAGTGCTCTTCTTCCTGATTCCAATGAGCTATTACACTAAGAGGTTTCTCCAAGTAATATGCCCATTACGACCTTCTTAGTGAAATTAATTAAGATATGACCCATAATAACTCAAAATTACGGAAATTGTCGGAATGCAACGAAACCAAGACCAAGCTGTGCGGAATGGATCTTGATGATGAACAATGCAAGTCGGGCCCAATAAAACCCGTCAATATCTCTCGAACTCTCTGTCACCCCTATCTGGCTACTCTGGTAGGCATAACACTATGTAAAGTTATAATGTCCCAAAATGGGGACATTACAGATAGTTTCGTGCAAATCCTTCGGCGACTACCAACAGACGATGCATATTCCTCAAGCAGAGGCACCACCCCCTTCAAGTTACAAATCAACTTCAATATTCCTATATTTGAAGGTTAGATAGACGCAGATTTTGTAGACAAGTGGTTGAATCTGCTACAAGGGTATTTTTCTTTCCATAACTTTTCAAATCGAGAAAATATTACTTTTTCATTCCTCAAAGTCGTTCACCATGTCAAAGATTGGTGGGAAAATTTTTGTGAGCAAAAGGAAATAGAGGAACGCTCATTATTTACAGTCGCAATGACTTGGGAATCCTTCAGGGATGCTTTTAAGGAAAAATACTACCCTGTCAGAAGTTATGACGACTTGTATACCAAATGGACCACACTGCAGCAAGAAAGAGAGCAAGCAGTGGTAGAGGTCACAAATATCTTCCATACCTTGCGCACCAAGTTGGGTATCAAAGATTTAGAGCAACATCTGGTTCTCAAGTATCGCGGTGCTGTGCATAGATACATCTAGAACGAAATGGAAATTCTAGACATCTTGTCCTTGGGCACGACCTACCAATATGCTGTCAAAATCGAGCAAAAGCTCAAACAAAAGACGCGACAATTTGGGCCTGGGAACCCCGCATAGAAAAAGCCAGGAAGGGGTGGCCCCAACCCACATAACAAAGGATAGAGAAAATATGGATAGTATCGGGACAACTAGTCCAATCCGCAAGAAAAGAAGGACACCAGAAATAAAAAGAAAGATACTGGGAAGTGGTGCGAATTCCATAAGAGCCCTTGGTATAACATTGTTGACTGTCATTCAAAGAAGTCACTGGTGGCCAAAGTGAAAGCCTCTGAATCAGATGTGGGTTCTGACTCTAAGTCAGAAACACAAAGAGAAAGACAGATCATTGACGTGGAACCCAGTGCCACCGTTGCTACCACCAACCTCCAGCCCGGTGAACCAGATGAGCTGAAATAAGGCGAGCACCTATTCCATTCACATATGTGGGTAAAAGGCACCCCACTGCACTTCATCGTTGATAGCGGTAGATAGAAGAACCTCATCTCAGCAGAGGTCGTCAAGCGGCTGACCCTGCCGAGAACATCGCACCCACAACCCTACACCATTGGATGGCTTCGCCAAGGAAGTGACCTTTGCGTTAGCCAACAGTGTCGACTGTCTTACGACATCAAACCCTTCAAAGATGATGTATTGTGTGATGTTGCTCCTCTCGAAGTTTGTAATGTTATTTTGGGCCAACCTTATTTATGAAAACTTCATGTTGTATATGAGTCTAGGCCTCGTAGTGTTATTATTACTTTGAACAGGAAATTATATAGGATACCTGAGGCAGTCTCTCCTAGTGCTATTTCCTTGATCTCTGCCAAGCAATGTAGGAAGTTCATCTCTCAAACCGAGAAATTTTTCTTCTTCGTGATTCGCTCTCAGAGTCAGTGAAAGATTGTAGCCACATCTAGGGCCTCTATGGTTGATCTCTCCACACAACAAAATCAAGTGGATAAGGTCATGGAAGAATACTCAGATATATTCTCCTCTCCTACTGGGGTACCTCTACACTGCCAGGTCAAGCATCCCATCGATCTGACCCCAGGCGCACCACTACCCAATGAGCTAGTCTATCGTCGCTCTCTGTTAGAAAATGAGAAGATCAAGAGGCAGATCCAAGAACTGCTCCACAAGGGGCACAAACGTCCCAACTCATCGCCTTGTGGGATACCAATTGTGCTAGTGCAGAAGAAAGACGGGATTTGGCGACTCTGCGTTGATAACCGGTCCTTGAATAAAATCATAGTCCGAAACCAGTACCTAATTCCCCGAATCGATGACCTCCTTGATCAGCTCATGGGGGGGAAATACTTTAGTAAGATTGATCAAAAGTCTGGCTACCACCAAGTCCCAATAGAACATACAGATGTATGGAAGACCGTCTTCAAGTCAAAAGAAGGTCTTTTTGAATGGTTGGTCATGCCCTTTGGTTTGACAAATGCTCCAACAAATTTTATGAGGATCATGGACAATATCCTATGACCTTTCACCAATAATTTTGTAGTGGTGTATCTAGATGACATCCTCATCTACAACAAGACTTGGGTTGAACACTTGCAACATATTCAGCAGGTTCTGCACACCCTGTGGCAGTACAAACTATATGAAAACTTGGAAGACTACTCCTTCGGCATGGACAGGGTCCTTTACTTAGGCTACGTCATTGATCGACATGGTGTGCATGTGGATCCAACCAAGATACAAGTCATTCGTGACTGACCAGCCCCAACCAAACTCACTGAACTTCAGAGCTTCTTGGGCCTTGCCAATTTTTATCGCAGGTTCATGTTGGGATTCTCTCATATCGCATGGTCCCTCAACCAAGTAACCAGGGGTGGCGGTAAGAAAAAATTTGTGTGGGGATTATTCCAACAACAAGCCTTTGATAAATTGAAGAAGTGTTTGTGCTCATCCTCAGTACTTTGATTAACAGACCTACAACATCTCTTTGAGATTGAGACATATGTTTTAGACTATGTTGTGGGAGTTGTTCTCACTCAACATGGCCACCCTGTGGCATATCATAGTGAGACACTATCAGGTGTTGTCCATAAGTACCCTACTTACAAAAAAGAAATGTACTCCATTGTCCAAGCATGTCGCCAGTGGAGACATCACATTCTTGGGAAGGAAACAATCATCCACACTGATCACAAGCCACTACAGTTCATGCAAACCCAAGGAAAATTGTAGAATGATTGCCATCAAAAGTGGTCCACATACTTACAACAGTTCCGCATCAACATCAAGTATAAAACAGGAAGTACCAACCGATTTTCTAATTGCCTCAATCGACCTCCAGTCGCGACACTCACCACAGTGCTAGACTCTTGCGTCCATGAGACCTCTGGATGGCCCCACCTCTACGAGATAGACCGTGAATTCTCCACCACCTACCAAATGTTGGGCGCCAACTCAGTGGTTGCTAATTTCCATCTTCAAGATGGGTTGTTGTGTTGTTTGGGCCATCTCTACATTCCATCAAGAAAGTGTGTGAAGCTTATTTGGGAAGCTCACTACAGTCGGGTGGCAGGATACTTTGGCATTGAAAAGATAGTGACAGTGTTGCAAAAACATTTCTACTGGCCGAAACTTCAATAGGATATTGACAAGTATATCCGGTCCTGCACCTCCTGTGTTATTGCCAAACCGACCACTAAGAAATAGGGCCTGTAAACCTCTCTACCTACTCCTGAAACGTCATGGGAATCCATCTCAATGGACTACATGTCGGGCCACCCGTCCACCAAGAGGAGAAATGACTATGTTTTTTTGGTTATTGATCGCTTTTCCAAGATGGTGATTTTAGCCGCCTGCAAGAAGAACATCACAACAGAAGCCACTGCCAAGCTCTTTTTTGAACGAGTATGGATACATTTTGGGATACCACAAACCATTATCTCAAACTGTGACATTCGGTTCCTCAGCATATTCTGGTCAAGCCTCTGGTCACTACTGGATACCAAGCTCACCAAATCCACTACCTTCCACCCCCAAACAGATGGTCAAAATGAGGTTGCTAATTAGATGATCGTACATATCCTGCGCATGTACAATTCAAAACAACCCCGCACATGGGATGAGAGTCTTCCCTATGTCCAACATAGCTACAACCAAGCCCTACATAGCTCAACTGGCCACAACCCCTTTCAGGTGGGGTTGGGATTCCAACCATTGGGCCCCATTGATGTTGCACTACCCCTGGTGACCACCTCGGTCAACTTGTCCCCTACTCCACTAGAAGATGACAAATCCACCTAGTTCATTGAGCAGATATAACACATCCACCAACAGGTTCATGATATTCTATAGAAGTCTAATGCCAAGTACAAACAATGCCATGATCAACATCGGGTGCCACATAAGTTTCAGGTGGGAGACAAAGTTTGTCTGCACTTGGAGAAAGAACGTCTTACAGGGCCCCATCGGAAGCTTTGCCCACTCCGTTATGGGTCGTACACCATCACCAAGGATGTGGGTTACAATTATTTTGGGCTCAACATTCCCCCTTTCCTTGGCCTACACCCAATCTTCAACATGACTCTCCTTCGGCCATATTTCCCACCATTATTGGACACCTCAAAGATAGTAGAGCAGTTGACACCAACAGAACTCAACGCTGACTGCATGCAACATGCATCCAGTGATCAGATTTTGGACACACAGATCAAGGGCACTCGACAAAAAAAGATCCAACTTTATCGAGTCGTCAAAGCAGGGTAGCTCTTGCACCAAGGCAAGTGGCTCACCTGGGGCCAAATTCAGTAGAAATTTCTTCATCTGATGGGGAAACTCAACGCAATGGATACCATTTCTTCCTAAGGAGGGAGGATTGATCCAGGTGGATATCGATGGCCACCCACCTTTTCCAACTCGCTCAAAACAGTTTTCTTGCAATTTTGGCAATTTACTATTTTTAGCAATTTTTAACTTCTGGGGCCATTTTGAGGGCCTAAATGAAGGTTTTTCGGAATCAAGATTCTCAATGATAAATAGAGAATCTAATTGAGCCCCGAAAATGAATCTTCTCAACAATACCTTTTCAATGGTCTATTGTGCGCTTAAAACGGAGGTCGTATGCAAAAGTTACGACCCCGGGAAGTTGATGTACTAACTTACCCAAACTTTTGGCACTTCATCTCCTAGGGTTAGGTTTTTGGATGTCTAGGGTTTTTGAAATTATTGTTTATTGTAAAAATTCCTTTAGAGACTCATTGTAATCATCTTCTTGCGAATGAGCACAGCCGTCGCATCTCATCCCAGAGATAAGCCGCCACCATTCCAAGCTACATTTTACAATTTCAGCTTATTTCCTTATTGAATAGAAAACTAGTTTTACTGTATCTCTATTTTTCTGTGTTTAAGCATCTTTTAAAAATATGTATTCATTATGTTCTGCTCATAAAATCTAGATCATGACGACATAAAATAGTGGTAAGTTACAAATGCATCGTAAATTTATAAATTTAGGCACTCTGCATAATACGTGCATGCATATGTTTTTTCTGAATATAATGCAACATAGATATGAAAATCAACTATTTTTTATTTCTTGTATTCTATCTGCAGTACAAGTTGAACTACCCTCAGGAGGTAGTGACAAAATTTAGCGGATTTTATGGTCCTCATTACAATTGCGTTATAGTAAAATCGTTAGTGTTTAATACAAATCAAAGGAAACTTGGCCCATGCAGAGCGGAATGGGGATGCACTTCGAGACCAACACTAAGGAGAAGGTGAATATCATAGGGATACATGGGTTTGGGAGCAGTGGTTTTGTTGACTCAATCGAAGTTTATATGTTGAAGTTATGAGGGAGGGTTTAGTGAAGCATAATGCTTCTTGTCATAGCGTTCAAGGCCCCAACATGATGTGGTGAACAAATTTTGATCTGTGATTTTGTAGAAGTGGGATTTTCTACATGGTTGAGTCAAGGTAACCCATTTTTTTCCGGACTTATGAATGCTTGCCATCTTTCTACATACATACGTGGTAATTTCCTTCCGTTATATCTATCATATGATTTTGTAATTGTTTTTCCTCAAAGTTGAAATGATTATTAATGATCATAAGCTATATGTCTTCTATATCCCTATGAAAGGGGATTAGAGTGGATTTTATTTTTATGTTTATCATACGATTTTGTAATTGTTTTTCTTCAAAATTGACATGGTTATTAATTATCATATACTATATATCATCTATATACCTGTGAAAGGGGATTAGAGTAAATTTTATTTTTCTTATTGAGCAAAAAAGAGAGAGAGACTTGATATATAACCATATATGATCATAAGCTATATGTCTTCTATATCTATATGAAAGGGGATTAGAGTGGATTTTATCTTTATGTTTGTCATACAATTTTGTAATTGTTTTTCTTCAAAGTTGAAATGGTTATTAATGATCATATACAATATGTTTTCTATGTCCCAATGAAAGGAGATTAGAGAGAAATTTATTTTTTTTATTGAGCAAAATATATATAGAGAAAGACTTCTTTTTAATTAGTCTTGAGATCATTTTTATTGTATGGATTGTTTGTACAATTCAAATTTTATGACGGAATGTTAAAAGAATAATAGATATTTTTTATTGAATTTAATTCTGTGCATGTTGATTAATCACTTTTCAAATCTATTTGCTTGGTTGTTAATTTCCATGGGTGTATTTATGTTTGTTTGCATTTAGATATTTTGAGCCGGTGTTATTTTTTGGTTTTCATTTAAATTTTTATTGAGAAATGAAAAACTAAATACAAAACAAAGTGCATTGTTAAAATGTATAATAGTAATTGGGGTATGTGTTTTTTACTAAAAATGTCTACTTACACTGAATTTTATCATCTGTGAAAGCATGAATGATTATTCTCAAATGGAACTTATACTTAAATTGAATTTTATCTATGAAAACATAAAGACGATTTTTTGCAAATTGTTTAGGGAAATTTAAATATGTATTATAATGGTTTTGGTTAGTTGTTCTACGAAATGGCTTTTTTAACGGTCAATATAAATTTACACAAATCACTATTTTTTGTTGTTCAAAATCCATTTCTGAATGAGAAATGAATTCAACATGAAAAACTCCCAAGGAACTTGGAATTTACAAAAATAATCACTCAAATCTACGAATATCCTCGAAAAAAATCATCATTTCGTAGAATCTTTAATCTACAACTATTATAATTAGTCAAATAAAAATTGTATCCAATGACAGAGTACATTGATTCTTTGCAAATTATTTATAGAAATTTAAAGATGGATTATAATTGCCCGTGTTAAATATGAAATGCTAAAAATAGAAAATAATATGCAATGAGTTACAGTGGGTTATCTCTACATGACCAATTTCGGATAATGGGAAAGTATGTGAAACCCTAATATTGTGTTAAAATAAAATCTGAATGTCTATAACAATATAATAATTTGGGTGGTGTAGGAGGCTTAAATTTCCACTTATGTTGGATGTTAATGTGTATTTGTATTATTATTAGATATTAATGTGTGTTTGTATTTTTATTAGTCCCTTTCTAGAGATGTGTTAATAAGCTATATAATAATTTGGGTGATGTATGAAGCTTAAATTGGGTTTCTAGAGATGTATTAATAAGCTATATAATAATTTGGGTGGTGTATGAAGCTTAAATTGGATAGTGTAAGAAGTTTAAATTTCCATTCTTGTTGGATGTTAATGTGTATTTCTATTATTATTAGATATTAAAGTGTGTTTGTATTTTTATTAGTACCTTTGTTAGGGATGAGTTTATAGCTTGTTAGTTGAGTTTCACTTGAATTATTTATTTTTCAATGTTAAAAATGAGAAGATTATAATAATAATTTTTATTTAAATTAAAAAGTGAAAAAAGAAATCTAAAAACATTAAAGAAAAAGAATTAAATATTTAAGAGAATAACAATATATGTTTCTAAACTTATAACACATTTGAATAAGTGACATGTCATCTTAAAATTGGCCACCAAAGCAGAGAACTTAAACACAATCCAATGATATCAATTCACGGAGTGGGTCCCACTCCTGAAAAGGCGCAGCCCCCTATTTCCACTGCTTCACCCCCCGCTGCTTCGGTCTCCACTCCGTATCCTGGAAACACTGCTGCTCCCTCCAGACCTGCCACAGTTCCGTCCCCGGGAACCTCTCCACAGCGGCCTATCACCACTAGCTCTCCTAGTGCCGACCTGGAGACTAACCCTGCCCCTTGGGTGCCCCCCGGATACAACCAGCCAGTGCAGGGGGAAGAAACTCTATTGGAGGAGCTATACTCGACGGATGCTCCTATATTGGAGGCTCAAGATTTTATTCCACACTCTTCCAATCTCCCGGCAAATTCGGTGCGGCTCCCATTATACCGAGGTAAAGAATTACTATTGTCATCTTCCAAGGCTGGAACTTCATCCTCCCTTCCTAAAGACACGGAGGCCAAGTCATTTGCCTGGTCGCGTGGAATCAACACTGAACTCTCCCCTCTTCAGACCAGAAGTTCCAGAAAAAAAAAGGATTTATTAATCTCACAACAATCCGATCCAGTTCCTTCCCCACTTGACAGCAAAGCCCTTAGAGCATTGAAAGCTTTGGCTAGATCCAAGTAATGTTAGTTCTGTCCTTGAATATACGAGGGTTAGGAGGTACCCTAAAGACAGCCACCTTCAGAAGGCTTCTAGAGGTTTCAAAGCCTGATATTTTATTTCTCCAAGAAACTCTCTCGGCAGACCAAAAAGCCAGAGATTTTGTGCATTCTTTCCGACCTTCATGGGTCTCGGCAGCTGTGAACTCTATTGGGTCATCAGGAGGTCTACTGGTGGCTTTGGACCCCAGCCTCTTCAATTTGAGACCCTTCCTCACCTGTGGGGGTATTCTGATACTCGGTCATTGTCTAACTTCAAAGCAGGAAATTGCTCTATTAAATATTTATGGGCCCTGTGTGGACAAAAAGCGGTTCTGGTCTAATCTGGATTCCATTGGACTTATATCCTTTCCTAACCTCATCATTGGAGGTGATCTTAATTTTATTCTCTCGGCAGATGAAAATTAGGGCGGTTCCTTCGTGCCTGGTCCCTTGGAATCTTTCCTTAAGAGGATTTTTGACAAAAATAACTTGATTGATGTTCGGCCGCCCCCTCTTACCCCCACCTGGAGAAATGGGCACGCTGGACCTGCTGAGATTGCTAGAAGGCTGGACCGCTTCCTGGTCGCTGAAAGTATCGTGTCCTCGTCGGGGTTTCCTTCATCGTGGGCTGAATTCCCTTATCTGTCAGACCATGCGCTTACCTTCCTTCATCTAAGGTTCCCAGTCCTACACCCTTCTCCTCCTTTTAAATTTAATCATCACTGGCTTTCGGTGGAGGCATACTCCGACCTTGTGCATTCGGTTTGGGGGGATCCTCGATTTCAAAGTGAAGGGAACCCTCAACGACGCCTTGTCTGGAAACTTCAAGTTCTTAAACTCAAATCGAAAGATTGGTTTCATGTTCAAAAAGCATTGCAAAAATCAAAGTTAAACATGCTGGATTCTGAAATCTCTTTGATAATACACTCCTCGACCAATGGCGCTTTGACCACTGAGGAGTCGGCCACACTAAAACTGCTTGAACAAGACAGGGCTTCCATTCTTCTGTCGGAGGAAATGAGCTGGAGATTACGCAGCAGGGAAACATGGCTGAAATTCGGAGATTCAAACACTAGTTATTTTCATAAAGTGGCCAGTTACAACAGAGATAAAAAGATAATATGGTCGATTAAAGGCAGAGATAATGAAATTCATAGTGGTCAGAAGGCTCTCCAGGAAGAGGCAGTTTTACACTTTAGAAGTGTTTACAAAAAATCATCTAATCTTGACCTCCAGGGAATGGTGTCCACGGCCAGCCTCTTCCATCGCTTTGTCTCTGATATTGAGGCAGCAGACCTCTTCAAACCGGTCACCCTGGCGGAATTAAAACATATACTGATCAATTTCAAATCGGAAAGGAGTCCCGGTCCGGATGGATGGTCGACTGAGTTCTTTAGTTATTTTTTTGACCTGGTGGGGGCGGATCTGCTCCAGATGGTGGAAAACACCAGACTCACTGGCAAGATTGTGGGAAGTCTTAATTCTACATTTATTGTTTTGATTCCGAAAGAAGGTAACCCACTAACCTTCGGGGATTATCGCCCGATTGCCCTCTGCAATCTTATTTACAAGATAATCTCTAAGGTTATTTCAAACCGGATAAAACCTTTCCTGGAGAGGAGTCTATCAGCAAAGCAGTTGGGATTCCTGCGGGGTAGAAGGATACAGGACGCGATTGGAGCTGCGCATGAAGGTCTACACAGCATTAAAAAGTTTAATTTAAAAGCTCTGGTATTGAAACTTGATCTGAAACAAGCATTTGATTGTATTGATTGGGAGTTTCTGAGATTGATACTTTTCTCAGCGGGGTTTGGTGAATTGCTCATTGACTGGATTATGGCCTGTGTTTCTAGCCCAACATTTGCCGTTCTGATTAATGGTGAGGCCTCCGGGTTCTTCAAAAGTGAGAGAGGGCTCCGACAGGGATGCCCTCTCTCTCCTTATCTCTTTATTATGGTCATGGAGGGTCTCAACCTCCTTCTCTACAAATAATTATCCGAGCACTACATTTTCGGTATTAAAGTCTCAAAGTTTATTAAATTGGTCCATCTCTTGTTCGTTGATGATGTGCTTATCTTCTCAAAGGCCGAATTACCTGAGTGGTTGATAATACTTGAGATATTGCAGCTATTTTGTTCTGTCTCAGGTCTTTCCATAAACGTTTCCAAATCCTCCATACACTACTGGGGTATCACGGATGCTGAACTGCTCACTCTCAAGGCTACTGTCCCCTTTAACTTTGTTCATCTGAGTGCAGGCTTCAGGTACCTTGGTTACCAGTTAAATTTGGGAGCCTCCCCTCCGGATGACTGGAAAAAACTGGTGACTCACTTTGAAAAAAGGATAAACTTCTGGTGTACCAAATGGCTGTCCCTGGGAGGCCGTTACATCCTAGTCAAGTCAGTCCTGGAAACTTTTCCCGTTTACTGGATGTGTCTAGTAAAATTTCCAGCAAAAATCATTAATCTTCTGCGGAAACTCATCTCAATTTTCTTTGGAATAGTCATCCTGGACAATTCCGGTTCCACCTGTGCAACTGGGCCGATCTGTCTAAGCCTTGGAGGAATGGTGGCTGGGGGTTCATGGATTTGTCCCTGTTCAATACAACCCTCCTGGCGAATTCTTTTTGGAGAGATGTCTCCATTGACAGTATATGGCACCGTATAATAGCAGACAATTACATGAGCTCAAGGCCGCTTGCTAGATGGATTCGTAAGCCCACCTTTCAAATGAGATCGGCATCTACTTTCTGGAAAGGGTTGGTTTCATCTATTCCTGTCATTCTCCATTGGCTTGTGTGGGTTCCAGGAGATGGCACTGAGATCCGGATAGGATGTGACAAACTTCTCGGCCTGGGTGATCGGTCTCTCCTCTCCTCTGACTTAAGGGCTCATCTCCGGAAACTAAATCTTACACATCTAGCTCATATCAAAAAACAGCCTAGCTGCCACTCTCTCCATGACAGATGGCTGGAAAGTGGCAATTTACACTTAGCTTTTCGGTCTACTTTCGAGTGGAACAATTACATCTCGGCCATCAAAGAAGTTGGTATCACTCTTTCATCATGTCCGGATACACTTCGATGGGCCGGTGGAGATGCCACGGGAAACCAGACTGTAAAGAACCTTTATGATGCACTTCTCAAACAGAGGTACTTTGAAGTGGATCGATCTTGGGTCACGCTGGTCTGGCACTAGGAGATCCCCCTCAAGATCAAGCTTTTTATATGGCTCGCTGGAAAGGAAAAAATGCTCACCTGGGAAATGCTTCGTCGGAAGGGTTGGGAAGGGCCAGGCATTTGCATTCTCTGCAGCAAAGCGACCGAAGACATACATCATCTATTGGTTCATTGCCCCTTCACCCAGTTGGTGTGGACTCTTGTCCTCAGTCATCTTCGCCTGAATGTAAGCTGGAGCGGTTTCACACTTTATTTTAGCTACTCCAGGTGGCTGAACTTTGCCTCGGCTCCTAAGTCATTACCGACGATTGTCTCATGGCAGATTTGGATAGCCAGAAATCGGGCCATTTTCGACGCCCGTCCTCCTTCCCAGCAAGAGATTTTTCAAAAAATTTTGGTTTCCATCAACTGGAAACAGCCAATACAAAAATCACCAAAGCTTGACGTTTGTGATTTACATTTTCTGAATGGCTATACAGTCTCCTGGTTTGATGGGGCTGCTCTGCCCGGTGGTGACTATTGTGGGGCGGGGGGTGTTTTCAAATCACATCCATCTCGACTCACCCTTTGGTACTTAAACTGTGGGGTTGGCACAAACAATAAAACGGAATTGATGGGCCTCTGGGCTGCCCTTTACCTTGCTTCATGTTGGTCAATCAACCTCCTGCACGTCCTTGGTGACTCCCGCATTATCATTGACTGGATCTCTAAAAAGTCTGATTTACAAACAATCCACAATGATAGCTGGAAGGCTAAAGTGCTGGAGCTGTCTAAGAATTTCACTGCCGTAAACTACCTCCACATCCCTAGATCACTCAACGCTGAGGCAGACGCACTCTCTAAATTGGCATTAAAGGGAGTTGTTGGACGCCTCACAGTCTTCCACAGGGATAGAGGATTAGAGAGCCCATCCACCTCTATAAACGTATTCGAATGATGAGGGCGGTATCTCCTCTCGCTGAGGTGTCAAGTGGATGCATTGAATACAGTTTATTTGTTCTCTCTTTTGACTGTTTTATTGATCGTCTGTCTTTGCTGTTTTTGATTCCTCCCGGAAGGCGAACTCTTCGGATTTCAGTTTGAGGGCAGTACAGAATGTAAAAAAATTTATACCATATATAAATTGGAGCAATTTTCTCTTGGAAAATTCACGGAGTGGGCATTGTTAAAAGTTGAAACTTTTGGTGGGAATCTAATGATATCAATTCACGTAGTCTGGCATTGTTGAAAGTTGAAACTCTTCTTGGGAACTTTTTGTAAGGGCATTTGAGATTATTTATTTTTTTAGGATGAAGAAGACACTTGTTCTGTTGTTTAATCAACATGCACGCATGTTTGTAACCAATAATGGTTAGGATGGTTATATGTTATTTTAGGAATATTGATCAATATATTGACAAGGCTATCAACATGTTCATGTTATTATTATTTATATATATTTTTATTTTCTGTTGGCTATTGCATGTAATTATAAATTTTTGGAAGAGTTTAAAATCAATAATAAATTTAATGATAATATATGGTTATTTTAATTTAAATATTATAATATAAATTTTGGACTAAATTGTCATGCTTACTTATTATTTATTATTTTTCTTTAATTTTACACTTATTGTTTCTAAATAAATTAAAAAGTATGTCTCTTGTTTTGTATTTTATTATTTATTATATTTCTTAACTTTAATTGATAATTTACAAATAAGGAGTTTTTCATTGTCTTAACAAGGTTTTTGGAATTGGTATTTCAATTTGCATATCCTCTCAATCATCTAACTTTAAATATACCATTTCTAAATAGATTAATATTTTCGAGATTAATTGCCGGATAATCCACAGTTGGTGTCATTTTTGTCATCGACGTTTCGAATCCGAATCGGGATTCATCATCAGGACTAATCGTCAGTTACAAAGCTTGCTGATCTTCGTCAATTAATAGTAGATGCAGGACGGTTTTGAGATTTGTGATTAGGTCGGCTAGTTGTAATGTTAATTTTCTAAAACTAAAAATTCAATTTTAGCGCTTAGTAAATGAGTTAATTAGGTTATTAATAATACTTGGTTGAATTATTAATAGTACTAGGGTTTCAT